>SNQJ01S0057356.1:20602-58557 GCA_010110895.2 Picea sitchensis
AAATACATATGGAAGAAAAGAAGTTAAGATAAAGAAAGGAATGGGATGGGTAGCTTAAACCAACCCATCCCGGAAAGAGACTTAAAAGACTTATATGCTAATTTATGTTTTTAATTGTTGATATGTTGGAACATGAATGTCACTATGAACAACAACTACATAAATAAATACAAAGTAGGGGAGACTCCCTTTTGAGAAAATTTACAAGCAAGGTAGTTTCCATCATTAAAAAGGAACCATTATCAAAGATTATACACTGAAATAGAAAAAATCATTTTATAAAATGATATCATTAACAATTTAATTTAGGTTTTCTGTAGATTGATTTTAAAAAAAAAAATCAAAATCTTTGCACAGAAGTTTCTTCACAATAACAAAGATGACAAATGAGCATAGAGTTAAAACAATATATTTGAATGTTTAAATCTGATTGCTCAAAAAAGAATATGACAAACTAAAATGGGGAATTGCAAGACAAATGAGCATACAGTTAAAATAATATATTTAAAGATGATTGCTAAAAAAGGAAATGGTGACAACTATAAAGTTTAGGATACTATTAAGAATCTAAATATTCAAGCTATAGTTTAAGCAACACTTATATTTCAAGATGAAGATGGGGAACATAAGCAAAGAGACAATTCTAGAAACTCTTATAGAAAGATTGAAAACAAACTATATCTACCATAGAGTTTGAATAAGAGAAAGATAATGTGATAAACATTATCCCGTGCCCTAACCTGAGTAGCCAAAACGATCAATAGAACGTGTAGTAAGTCCTTCTGTTGTGCTACATCATGCATGTGGTCGATGTACGGATTGTGGCAACAACTCAATAGCTCTATTCCGTTTCATCCTCCCGCAAATAGAAAGGTGTGTTGTGTATGTTGTTGATCACTTTACGCACTCTGTATTTCAAAGAAACCCTTCAGTAGCCTCAGGAAGTTTTACTCGCCTAGGAAGGATCCAACCAAGAGGGTGGGAAGAAAGACAATATAATGCACCGATTGAACCCTTGGGTAGCCTCAAGAAGTTGTATTCGCCCAGGATCCAACTAGGAAGATGGGGAGAAAGACAATAGAATGCATCGACTAAAGCAAGATTGCACCAAACTATAAGATTGCACCAAACTATTTTGACAAACCCCTCAAGAATCATGAATTGACTCAAGATAGTAAATATTTTTATTAATATTTCAAATCATAAAAAATAACTTAACTATCTCGGGATTTCGCATGGTCTTAAAGATCGATATGCAACATATTTGTCTTAATTATATGGAATGGAGTCAATTGATACCCTCAACCTCCATTTCCACCGCGTGGAAGATGTTTCCCATGTATTAAAAGCACACCAACCTCAATAATAAATGGGTGGAAGATGCGGCCCATGTAATAAAAACACACCAACGTAATGTATCAATGAATGTAGGACTTGATGATTGATCGATGTCACAAAATATTTTTAATTAAAACAAGAGAAGACATCATCACCTCTACGATATTTGCAGTGATGGTATGACCGTGTAAAGGTGAAGATAGAGGCGGTTTTAAAGGACTGTACAACACTAGGAAAATGGTGTTTTTTCAAAATATGTCAACTAGTTAACATGTTTTTTTGAAAAACTTTCCCTAAGATATGTCTTCTGCATAATAAATATTATAAATATTTTCTTGATAACATTACAAATGACTTTGTCTAAATGTTTTACCTTTTGGCATTTTTGTCATTAGACAATATAAATTTGGGTAAAATCCCAATTTTTTGTTGTTTAAATTATATTTGTAAATGTACAAATGAATTAAACATATAGAAAACTCATTCCTTAAAAATTGTAACTATTTTTTTTGTTCCCACTGAAGAAAAAAAAAAAACTACTACTAATGAAGATAATTTAATTCAAAAAAATGTAAATACTTTAATATATTATAATGTGTATACAACCCAAAACATCTAAACCATCATGATTTTTTAAATATCTCTTCAATATAACAAATTTGACTAAAGTAAAATAAAATTAACTTACATTAAAATTTGCATTTCATAATATTCTTATTTAATTGCTTATATATGAAATCAAATAATTTTAAAAATAGAATAATTCAACCATTCCTTAAATATCTACTTTACTATGAAAATATATTCTACATTATAAAAAAAAACAAGTGATTGAGAAATTATAACTCAAAATATCTAAACCACCAGTGTCTCCTCAATATAACAATTTTGACTAAAGTAAAATAAAAATAAATTAACTTATACTAAAATTAAAATTAAAATTTCATAATATTTTTATGAAATATTCTTATTTAATTGTTCATATATATATAATCAAAATAATTTCAAAAATAAAATAATTTAACCATCCCATAAATATCTGCTCTATTATGAAAATATATTCTACATTGTGAAATTTGCTATCACATTATATTCAAATCAAATTATGATTATTAAGTATCTAAATTCTAAATTTGCAATAGTCTAGGAGATTCTGAAATTTACATTTCATCAAATTTATAAATTCATCGTAAGTCAAGATTATTGAGTACTAAAAATGTAAAATTAGTATCAGATTAAAATTTTTAAAAATTTCATTATAAAATAAAATTTAAAATTAATATCATGATTAAGAATTATTAAGTTTTTAAACCTTGAAATTAATATTTTATTATAAAATAAAATTATTTTTTATATTTAAAACATTTTATTATCTCTAAAATTTAGATTAATAACACAATATTAAATTTTAATTTTAAATTATAATTATGTTAATTCTAATTATGTTAAAGGTTGATGAGGCTCAAACCGGATGCAAAATCACCCACAAACTAGTAAACAAAAAAAACCATATTGCATTCTAAATAAATTAAAAACATAAATAAATTTTGAAATCATGGTATATAGCAGATCAGATATATAAATATACTAGTTGGTTTAGATATATTTCAAAATTTGATCTTCAAGATATTTTATTAGATAATAAAATAATTTTAAATAAATTTGTATGAACANTAAATTTTAATTTTAAATTATAATTATGTTAATTCTAATTATGTTAAAGGTTGATGAGGCTCAAACCGGATGCAAAATCACCCACAAACTAGTAAACAAAAAAAACCATATTGCATTCTAAATAAATTAAAAAACATAAATAAATTTTGAAATCATGGTATATAGCAGATCAGATATATAAATATACTAGTTGGTTTAGATATATTTCAAAATTTGATCTTCAAGATATTTTATTAGATAATAAAATAATTTTAAATAAATTTGTATGAACATTAAAGTTTCAAATTAGATAGTATGATAAATCAAGTTTTAAATTAGATGGTATGACAACTTAGATGGCAAGTAGAGTATGTGCAACTTTATTAAGTTTTTTTTAAACGGTAAATTTTTTAAGTATTTAAATGTGATATCATTATTTTTATTTTAATTTTATTAAAATATGGAGGGTATATGAAAATGACTCCCTTTTTCATTGCAATAAGAAGCTGTGCTAGTTAGTCTTTTCACAATAGTGAACGTGACAGGCTTTCCTATTTAAATAGCCTCATCCCTGGCTAAAACTCCAAACATGTTTTAGCGATTATAAGAGTTCACGTGTGTTTTTAAAAATGCATGCAAGTTTCTTAGCGTTCACGCAACAGGAAAGCGATGCATTCCTATTTGTGAAAGCATAAAATAAAAGGTGACTCATTTTCTATTCATTCCTCACTAACTGTAGTGATTTTTCCTCCAACATGAGTGTGCTTCATTATCTAGATCAGAAAAAAATGGATGGGATTACCAACATCATTTTGTTGACAGAAGTTTTTATTTCTAGGTATATTTGATTTTAGATGTTATTTTTATCACTTTAAATTTTACAAATTTACATATTTTTAAAGAAAAAATTGTTATTATTTAATTGTAGTTGTTTGTTCATTATCATGGAGCAAAACCCTTATGAAAACTCAAATCCTAACTCCTCATAAAACCCATACAATGAAACTAATAGAGATCATGAATCAATCATGTGTTAAGCTACAGATCAAGTGTCATTAGTATCGAGAAGAAAATAAACAGTCCTATCACTTTATGTCTAGAACACAATAGTGACCATTGGATTGATCTTAACTAACTCATAAGTGTTTAAATATATTAATATATACACTAAGATCCAAGGAAGAAAGAAGAAAAAACTTCGACACATTTTAGTAAACTTGCATTTGACATCTTGATGGCATGTTCATCTTGTTTTTTGCATTTTTCTTGTATCGATTTGCAATGACATCTCATTGCATTTTTATTGCATCTATTTGCAATGATACCTCATTGCATCATTGAAGAGTGAATTGTTGGGTTCAATCAAGAATATGTTGCTCTTGATACACATCCAACACTTTGTCCATCTTTTCAAAGATACTCTCCACCACTGCTTCATCTGTGCTTCCTTCCTTCGTCATGGGGATGACGACAAGCTGTTGCATGATTGCATAAAGGGGGATTGAATTGCTGCGATTCCACCTGACACCACTGTTCTCACCAACAGATGTTCACATCTGCCTTGTCCTTGCTATTTCTTCACCAAATATTTTGTCATTGATCTCGACTTCATAATAACAGCAAAGCAACGCTAATAGCACATAGGGATTAGATTAGAAGCTTAGGAATAAGGTGAGGTCTCCATCTTGAAGGGCAGGTATCTCTCCGAAACCCTGGAAAACAACAAACAGAATATCTATATATAAGTTTATAATATCTAAAATTACAATAATAAGATTAGATATTTTAAAATATCATTTAACATTAATCTTATATACACCTAAATATTATTCAAAATTTATTTTATTCTTTTAATAATAAAAAAAAAAAAAATCAAAAGAGAAGATTCATATTAAAAAAACTCATATTTCAAATATAATTTTGGGTTAATAATGATTTTCACGAAGTCATTGGTCATATCTGGAGATAAACCTCCGCTTAAACAAGTTATTAATCTTCTGAATTTTCCTACTAAGTAGCTTACCTAAAAGCATAATATAACAAATTTCGATAATTTAATAGAAGTAAAATATAGAAATTTAGATAATTTAATAGAAATAAAATATAGAAATTTCAGATAATTTAATAAAAATAAATAAAAATGGAAACAAGTGATATAAAAATTTGGACTTTGAAAAGAACTTTAATATTCCTCGGAAATATTTTTCATTGAAGTTGGTCTCCCAAGTTTCTCTTCACCTTCCCTATCTCCTTTATAGAGTTTTCTTTTATGACCAAAAACAAAATTAGCTAACAACCAAATTGGTCACACTTGATGTAGTATATTTTAGTTAGGTGAATATTTCACCCACCATCCTCTCATGTTCATTAGACACATTATCAACCCTTGCCTAAGGCTAGTCAATTTAAGTTTTAGATTTACTCTTTTGTTGGCTAACTCATCATATGCAAGTTTTAGTCTTTAGGCTTGTTTGGCTAAGAGCACTATGCAACTTTCTATGACAACCTCATTAACATTAAGGATATCAATTCCAATGAGTTTCCTTGATTCTATGCTCTAGATGACCCTTTTTTTGTGTTTCTCAAGGAATGGGTGTTCTTCATCGAGGTAATTTAATGGGTCCATTAATAAGCCTCGAATGGCTTGAATGTTGGTCAAGACATTTATCATTTCATTTAGAAGGTCACGTGCTTCACTTTGTGCAACTGTCACACTACAATCCTCAAAACACAATGTTCGCATGCATTTCAGCAGCTTCAAACGAATTTAGTACATGAATAAGTTTCAAGATTGGAGCATATTGATCCTACCATTATACTCAATGTACTAATTGGGCTCGCACCTACCAAATTCCAACTATTTTCTCATAGATTTGATGGCTGAATAACATCATTGAATCATGCAAGGATCATATGTCGATGAGCTTTGGTGAAATATTCATTCACTAAGGGGATAAGGCTATCTTGTAGCATAGTGACCTTTTATCCTATGTTTGATATTTCTAGTTCTTGACTTACTATTTGATCTCAACATTCTCTCTTCTCATATCTCTCTTCAACCTCTCCTCTAACAAATGTGAAAAAGGTGACCCTTGATGCTCCTATTTCTATATGAAACATAACTTCCACATTCATGATATACTCTTTAGTTACATGGAACTCCATATTCTCTTTCTCATTCTGCCTCCTCTTAACGAACACCTTTTTGAAGTCTTGGTGCATGAAATAGAACTTAAAAGTGTTAATTTGGCATCCATATTCCGCACCCAACTTGGGATCCATCAATTAATCCAAAAACCACTATGCCAACCCTGATACATCGCTCATTATGATGCCCTCATTCCATTTCCTACTAAAAATTCCATCTATCATGTTTTTCCCATCACATGATTGAAGACAGTCATTGTGGGTTGTGACCAAATTCTTCTCCTTCAATCACTCCTTAGAAATTAAGCATAAAAATTCTTCAATGATTTGGATGTCGACTAGCTCAATTTCCTTCACATCACTAGTTCGCGACATGTTCATTGGTAGATTGACCACTAGGACTTCCTTTCCAACATGGGAGATTTTTTTCCGTTGCTTAACACCACAATGAATACAATGCCAAATACACTGGATTAGGATACAAGGAGTGGAACACATTCTTTTGTTGTGTAGTTATTTTATTTTCTCTCTAGCATAGAGATGAAATAGGTTGAATATCTTTAAAATCTACATATACATTGTATGGTATCTTGTAAGTTTACAATACCATGGGTTGACATATTAAATGCACAAGTAAACCTGTCAATTAGTGATCAAGTTGGGCATTTCTTAAGAACCACTATAGCTACTTTGATAAAAGAATCCCTCATCTAGCATCACAAAAATAGTCCCTACCATCCTCAAGCTAATGAGACTATGGAATATTTCAACAAGATTCTAGGAAAAGTATTGACTAAAGCATGTTCTACTAATAGGGATGACTAGGATGAGATGATTCCTAAAGTATTATGGGCATATAGGAAAACCACCTTGAGACTGCACAATCATACTCCTTTTTAGTTGGTGTATAGCAAGGAGGTTGTGGTTCCTACACAATTTGTTGTTCCCAGTCTTTACATTACACATACTACACATATGACAGAAAAAGAGTCAGTTGTGGAATGTTTAACATAGCTCGTGGATTTAGAGGAATCTATGTTTATGGATGATTTTCATTTGATATGTGGAGAAGGATAGGAACAAAGCATGTCATGACTATCATATCAAAACAATTTTTTTTTCTAAAGGTGACTTAGTCTTGTTATATGACAATGAGTACGAAGAATCACGGGAAGCTCCAAATGCGTTGGATGGGACCATTATTAGTTGCAAAAATCAAATACTTAGGTGCAATCTGATTAGCCTAGCTGGATAATTTTCTTAAACGTGGATGGGTGAATGGTGCTCATTTGAAGCCCCGTGATTTTATACCATGAGGAAGTTCCGTACCAATACTGTAACAAGGGGTTAGGTAGGTTATCTCAATTTTGGTTTTAGGTTTAGTCTTTGGTTTATTTTACAATTTTATCCAAGTTAGTAATGTATTGTTTTGGTCAAAATTTGGGTTTTCTTTCTTTATTTATTTTATTATCCCTAGTAATAGCTTGGGGTTGAGGCATGGTTGAGGGGCCAAAGTACATTAGCTCATTAAGTCATCAATTCAATAATGGGTGTTCCTTTGTGACCAAGGAGAAGTTTCCCATGCCAAGTAATTTTGAACGTTGGAATTTGTATGTGTCAAGTGTCGTTTAATAATATTAGTTGAAGAACCTTTAGAATTTTGGGAAGTTGTCACCATGAAATTTGGTAAGATCACTAGCGTTTTTTCAATCAGGGAATGAAAGCGGTGTTATATCTTAAGTAAAAATTATAAGTGTTTAATGGTTAAAGTGTCAATGCAAAATCTTACGGGTTGACTAGAATGGTCTATTTTTCTATTGAGTTGAGTTTTCATGCAAAAAGTGGCAGAAGTTATGGATAAGTTGGTGTGGGATCCTTCACACGCTCAACCAAATATTGTTGCTAGCCCAAGTTGTAAATGTAGCTAAAGTATTTAAATCTTCTAACCTTTAGTCATTTATCCACTTTAATTTCTTGTGTTTAACAACCATTACTCACACTGAAGTCCAAAGGGTTTTTCGACTTTTCTATAAGTGCTCAAGCTAATCCATGAGTTTGACCTTTGGTCTATTTGTGTATCAAAGATAGTCATCCGACGTGGGTAAGTTATCAAGTGTTAAAGCAACGGCCTTGTTGGGTTTTATAAGGGTTCAACTCTCAACAAAAATCTCTTCTTCCTCTTTGCTCAATTTGTCTTCCAAGGAAGAGACTCCATTCACCCAATAAAAAGGCACTAATATTTGCATTGGAGATTGTTTATTGTTGCATTGATAAACATGAATATTGAGGTTTTGGAATTGTTCAAATTGGATTTGAATTTTATATGTTTTGGACTCTCTTATTCTTCAAGTGCATCTTGATTGGTCAAGTGGTTATTCTATTGTAATAAACATTAAGCTACAACCATTAGGGTGGCAGAAAAACACTATTTCTCACTCAACTTCATCACTTTCCTACAGCTGAAAATAGCTTGTAAGTTGTGATAATTAATCTATTAATAAAGGGCTATTGTTTGGTGGTTTGCTTGCTGGTTTTGGTGGCTGAAATTTGTTGTTGTAGCAAAATTATGCTACAACCATAGGCCTTTCATAATTCTTTGTTGATAACACTATTTCACAACCCTCTGTTGACATCAAAATTTTGGCTTAAACATTGGAAGATTCTTCACTAATTATAAGCCTTGTTATCCAATATCTTATGTTGATTTTGATGATTTAATTTGCTATTGGTATAATTTCATTGTTGTTGATATATCATTGTTATATGCTATAATTTTGGGACAACAAGGTTTCTTGTTGATTTCACTCTTGTCTCAGGGCTTATTTTGTCACATATTGTTTTAGTTTGGGTTGTCTAACATCTATTTTACAAGTATTATCACTTGAAAACCTTTCCTTAACTTATACTCATCCTCCATAAAGCTTCAAGACCCTTTAATTGTGACTGGGTGGTTCCTTCATCTCTTAGCCTCTCCCCTTGCAATCCCCATAGGTTCACCCGAGAAGCATCCCTTGTGTTGGACACATCTATTACTAAAACGAAGGGGATATCTATTGGGGTGACAGTGATAGGTGTCCATAGTTTTTTCACACACTTGTTGTTTGGGTTGAGATTTTCCCAAACTACAAACTGTGCGATAACATCATGTGAGATCTAGAGAAGTGAGTCACCCTGTGACCTGATAGATTCAAATAATGGATCTCACATATTCTGGACCCTGGACGTTGGATAGATGGGCTTGATTTTTGGAACATTTGGTAATGGTTGCACAAATGTGGGAAGAAATCCCACAGCCTAGGCTCTGCACCCCAAAGGTTATCTTGCACTGGATGGTAGATGTTGCACAAGGATATGATTGAAGGACATACATAGATGATGTACAACATTCTCTTCTTCATACACTACCTCTTGCAACTTTGACACTGGGCATTTAGATGATGACGTCATGTTAGGGTTTGATAGAGATGATTGGATTTTCTACCACTTGGATTCTAGTGATGACTTTGAGATGGGGTGTAGCATTATTCCACCACCTTTGCACCTTAGGTAATGAAACATGGCCTTGGAGAGGCCCTCCTAGCCCATTAGGGGCATGACGTCACCACACGTGTCACCATTTATGTAATATTTTTCACTTTTGTACATTTGTTAAGAAAAATTTGATGGGTCGACCCCACTAAGAGACATGTCTTTTCACTTTTGTTGAATTTTGGATCTCTAGGGTTTCCTTATAAATAAGGCTAGCACTCCTCTCATTTTGGATCATCACTTCCTCACTCATTTGTAATGGGGAAACTTTAGAAAAGTTTGTTATTCTCTCTATTTGTCTCTTAGATCTCATGCACTATCTCTGGAGAAGGATCTTGTGGATGTTCTTTTCTTTCTTGGATGATGTATTGTTGCAACTAGGTTTTTCTATCCCAACAACTTGAAGAAGTAAGTAAAAGTGTTAATTACTATATTGTTGCATGTTACTTTATATTGCTAAACCCTAGGAAGGGGACATAAGTGTTTCTATCCTTCATAAGTTTTGTTGTCCAAGTTTTGTGAAAGCATTATTTGCTAGGGTTAAAAACTAAAGGCCCAAGAGTGTTTTCACCTTATGGTTTTGATCCTAGTCTTTAATCCTTGACCTAGTTGATTTAGAAAGAGAAAGTGACACCTAAGTCCCAAGTGTGTTTGCACCCTATGGATCATTTTCTTGAAGGTCTAGTCTTAAGGCCCAAGAGAATTTCCACCTTAGGGTTTAGACCTCATTCTTCTATTTTATCTTGTTGAATCTTCAATATTTTGCATGCTGGACTGTATAATCCCTAAAAGACAAGGAAACTAGTATAAATCTATTCTTGTGGTGAAAATTGCATTCAGAATTAGTATTCTCTCCCTCTCAACAATCCTGCTAACTTCCCTAATCCTAATTTTAGCAAACAAATGTTATTTATTGCTTCTATTACAAAATTTTCTACAACCATTGATTTTTACATTAATTTGTTGCATACATACTTGGAAAAGTGGCTTAGGATACTCAGAATTTACATCCAACAATAGGAAAATATTGTACATGTTGAAGGCTTGTTTTTCATGCTAAATTTCTGCATTTCTGAGTATTATTTCTTGCTACTATTGCAAAATATTAACTATTGTTGTATACTTGTTTACTACTTTAATTTGCAACAACCATTGCATTCATTGCTCATATAGTGTCTCAGAGGTCATTATTGAGCCGTATAACTTATTGATTGTTTATATTATGCTTCAAAATGTTTATTTTCTCATACAGGTGAAACAATTTCCTCGTTACCCTTATTTCATCTCCTAAACCTAGACCTAACCTTCAGGTGATCAATATAGGGGTTGTAGGCTCGACTGATCTTGTTATTTGATCCCTTGAGATCACCATGAAATCCTCCCTTGTGGTGAACCTCCTTCCATCACTAAAACAAAGGAGGTTCACCACAAGGGAGGATTTCATAGTGACCTCCCTTGTGGTGAACCTCCCTTGATACACATCCAACACTTTGTCCATATTTTCAACGTTACTCTCCACCACTGCTTCATTTGTGCTCCCTTCCTTCATCATGGGGATGACGACAAGATGTTGTATGATTTCATAAAGGGGGATTGAATTGCTGCAATTCCACCTGGTACCACTATTCAACCACTGCTTGGTCCTCCACTATTCTCACCAATAAATGTTCTCATCTGCCTTGTCCTTGCTATTTCTTCACCAAATTTTTTTTGATTGCTCTCGACTCCATAATAACAACAAAGCAACGCTAACATAGGGATTAGATTAGAAGTTAAGGAATAACGTGAGAACTCTGTCTTGAAGGGTAGGTATCTCTCTGAAATGCTGGAAAACAAAAAACAAAGTATCTATATATAAGTTTATAATATCTAAAATTACAATAATAAGATTAGATATTTTAAAATAGAATTTAACATTAATCCTATATATACAACTAAATATTATTCAAATTTTATTTTATTCTTTTAATAAAAAAAAAATCAAAAGAGAAGATTAATATTAAAAAAAATCATATTTCAAATATAATTTTGGCCAATAATGATTTTCATGAAGTCATTGGTCATATCTGGAGATAAGCCTCTACTTAAACAAGTAATTAATTTTCTGCATATTCCTACTAAGTAGCCTACCTAAAAGCATAATATAACAAATTTAGATAATTTAATAAAAGTAAAATATAGAAATATAGATAATTTAATAGAAATAAAATATAGAAATTTCAGATAATTTAATAAAAATAAATAAAAATGGAAACAAGTGACATAAAAATTTGCTCATTGAAAAGAACTTTAATATTCCTCCGACGCTCAGGAAATATTTTTCCTTGAAGTGATTCTTGGTCTCCCAAGTTTCTCTTCACCTTCATATCTTCTTTATAGAGTTTTCTTTTATGACCAAAAACAAAATTAGCTAACAACCAAATTGGTCACACTTGATGTATTATATTTTAGTTACGTGAATATTTCACCCACCATCCTCCCATGTGCATTAGACACATTCGCAACCCTTGCCTAAGGCTAGTCAATTTAAGTTTTAAATTTACTCTTCTTTTCGCTAACTCATCATATGCAAGTCTTAGTCTTTCGGTTTGTTTGGCTAAGAGCATTGTGCAACTTTCTATGACAACCTCATTAACATCAAGGATATCAATTCCAATGAGTTTCCTTGATTCTATGCTCTAGACGACCCGTTTCCTATGTTTCTCAAGCAATGGGTGTTCTTCATCGAGGTAATTTAATGGGTCCATTAATAAGCCTCATATGGCTTGAATGTTGGTCAAGAAATTTATCATTTCATTTAGGAGGTCACGTGCTTCACTTTGTGCAACTTTCACACTACAATCCTCAAAACGCAATGTTAGCATGTCTTTCAACAGCTTCAAATGAATTTAGTACCTAAATTTTTTTCAAGATTGGAGCATATTGATCCTACCATTATACTCATTGTACTAATTGGGACCGTACCTACCAAATTCCGACTATTTTCTCATACATTTGATGGCTGAATAACATCATTGAATCATGTAAGGAACGTATGTCGATGAGCTTTGGTGAAATATTCATTCACTAAGGGGATAAGGCTATCTTGTAGCAGAGTGACCTTTTATCCTATGTTTGATATTTCTAGTTCTTGACTTACTATTTGATCTCAACATTCTCTCTTCTCATATCTCGCTTCAACTTCTCCTCTAACAAATGTGAAAAGGTGACCCTTGATTCTCCTATTTATATATGAAACATATCTTCCACATTCATGATATACTCTTTAGTTACATGGAACTCCATATTTTCTTTCTCATCCTGCCTCCTCTTAATGAACACCTTTTTGAAGTCTTGGAGCATGAAATAGAACTCAAAGGTGTTAATTTGGCATCCATATTCTGCACCCAACTTGGTATCCATCAATTAATCTAAAAACCACTATGCCAACTCTGATACATCACTCATTATGATGCCCTCATTCTATTTCCTACTAAAAATTCCCTCTATCATGTTTTTCCCATCACATGATTGAAGACAGTCATTGTGGGTTGTGACCAAATTCTTCTCCTTCAATCACTCCTTAGAAATTAAGCATACAAATTCTTCAATGATTTGGATGTCGACTAGCTCAATTTCCTTCACATCACTAGTTCGCSACATGTTCATTGGTATATTGACCACTAGGACTTCCTTTCCAACAWGGGAGATTTTTTTTGGCTGCTTAACACCASAATGAATACAATGCCAAATACAGTGGATTAGGATACAAGGAGTGGAACACATTCTTTTGTTGTGTAGTTATATTATTTTCTCTCTAGCATAGACATGAAATAGGTTGGGTTTACAAGTTATTGTTCATATAGAAACCAACTACAAAGAATATCTTTAAAATCTACATATACATTGTATGGTATCTCGTAAGTTTACAATACCATGGGTTGACATATTAAATGCACAAGTAAACCTCTCAACTAGTGATCACGTTGGGCATTTCTTAAGAACCACTATAGCTACTTTGATAAAGGAATTCCTCATCTAGCATCACAAAAATAGTCCCTACCATCCTCAAGCTAATGAGACTATGGAATATTTCAACAAGATTCTAGGAAAAGTATTGACTAAAGCATGTTCTACTAATAGGGATGACTAGGATGAGATGATTCCTAAAGTATTATGGGCATATAGGAAAACCACCATGAGACTGCACAACCGTACTCCTTTTTAGTTGGTGTATAGCGAGGTGGTTGTGGTTCCTACACAATGTTTTGTTCCCAGTCTTTACATTACACATACTACACATATGACAGAAGAAGAGTTAGTTGTGGAATGTTTAGTAGAGATCGTGGATTTAGAGGAATCTATGTTTATGCATGATTTTCATTTGATATGTGGAGAAGGATAGGAACAAAGCATGGCATGACTATCATATCAAAACAAATTATTTTTCTAAAGGCGACTTACTCTTGTCATATGACAATGAGTACGAAGAATCGCAGGAAGCTCCAAATGCAGTGGATGGGACCATTATTAGTTGCAAAAATCAAATACTTAGGTGCAATCTGATTAGCCTAGCTGGATAATTTTCTTAAACGTGGATGGGTTAATGGTGCTCATTTGAAGCCCCATGATTTTATACCATGAGGAAGTTCCGTACCAATACTGTAACAAGGGGTTAGGGAGGTTATCTCAATTTTGGTTTTGGGTTTAGTCTTTGGTTTATTTTACAATTTTATCCAAGTTAGTAGTGTCTTGTTTTGGTCAAAATTTGGGTTTTCTTTCTTTATTTGTTTTATTAGCCCTAGTAATAGCTTGTGGTTGAGGCATGGTTGAGGGGCCGAAGTACATTAGCTCATTGAGTCATCAATTCAATAATGGGTGTTCCTTTGTGGCCAAGGAGAAGTTTCCCATGCCAAGTAATTTTGAACGTTTGAATTTGTATGTGTCAAGTGTCGTTTAATAATATTAGTTGAAGAACCTTTAGAATTTTAGGAAATTGTCACCGTGAAATTTGGTAAGATCACTAGGGTTTTTAAATCATGGAATGAAAGTGGTGTTATATCTTAAGTAAAAATTATAAGTATTTAATGGTTAAAGTGTCAATGCAAAATCTTACGGGTTGACTAGAATGGTCTATTTTTCTATTGAGTTGAGTTTTCATGCAAAAAGTGGCAGAAGTTATGAATAAGTTGGTGTGGGATCCTTCACATGCCCAACCAAATATTGTTGCTAGCCCAAGTTGTGAATGTAGATAAAGTATTTAAATCTTCTAACCTTTAGTCATTTATCCACTTTAATTTCTTGTGTTTAACAACCATTACTCACACTGAAGTCCAAAGGGTTTTTCGACTTTTCTATCAGCGCTCAAGCTAATCCATGAGTTTGAACTTTGGTCTATTTGTGTATCAAAGATAGTCATCCACCATGGGTAAGTTATCAAGTGTTAAAGCAGGGGCCTTGTTGGGTTTTATAAGGGTTCAACTCTCAACAAAAATCTCTTCTTCATCTTTGCTCAATTTGTCTTCCAAGGAAGAGACTCCATTCACCGAATAACAAGGCACTAATCTTTACATTGGAGATTGTTTATTGTTAAATTGGTAAACGTGAATATTGAGGTTTTGGAATTGTTCAAATTGGATTTGAATTTTATATGTTTTGGACTCTCTTATTCTTCAAGGGCGTCTTGATTGGTCAAGTGGTTATTCTATTGTAATAAACATTAAGCTACAACCATTAGGTTGGCAGAAAAACACTATTTCTCACACAATTTCATCACTTTCCTACCGCTGAAAATAGCTTGTAAGTTGTGATAATTAATCTATTAATAAAGGGCTATTGTTTGGTGGTTTGATTGCTGGTTTTGGTGGCTGAAATTTGTTGTTGTAGAAAAATTATGCTACAACCATAGGGCTTTCATAATTCTTTGTTGATAACACTATTTTACAACCCTCTTTTGACATCAAAATTTTGGCTTAAACATTGGTAGATTCTTCACTAATTATAAGCCGTGTTATCCAATATCTTATTTTGATTTTGATGGTTTAATTTACAATTGGTATAATTTCATTGTTGTTGATATATCATTTTTATATGCTATAATTTTGGGACAACAAGGTTCTTGTTGATTTCACTCTTGTCTCAGTGCTTATTTTGTCACATATTGTTTTGGTTTGGGTTGTCTAACATCTATTTTACAAGTTCTATCACATGAAAACCTTTCCTTAACTTATACTCATCCTCCATAAAGCTTCAAGACCCTTTAATTGTGATTAGGTGGTTCCTTCATCTCTTGGCCTCTCCCCTTGCAATCCCCCTAGGTTCACCTGAGAAGCATCCCTTGTGTTGGACCCATCCATTACTAAAACGAGGGGGATATCGATTGGGGTGACAGTGATTGGTGTCCATAGTTTTTTCACACACTTGTTGTTTGGTTTGGGATTTTCCCAAACTACAAACTCTGCGATAACATTTTTGACATGTGAGATGTAGAGCAGTGAGTCTCCTCGTGACCTGATAGATTCAAACAATGGATCTCACATATTATGGACCCTGGATGTTGGATAGATGGGCTTGATTTTTGGAACATTTGGTAATGGTTTCACAAATATGGGAAGAAATCCCACACCCTAGGCTCTACACCCCAGAGGTTATCTTGCACTGGATGGTAGATGTTGCATAGGGATATGATTTAAGGACACGCATAGATGATGTACAACATTCTCTTCTTCAGACGCTACCTCTTGCAACTTTGACACTGGGCATTTAGATGATGAGGTCATGTTAGGGTTTGATAGAGATGATTGGATTTTCTACCACTTGGATTCCAGTGATGACTTTGAGATGGGGTGTAGCATTCTTCCACCACCTTTGCACCTTAGGTAATGACACATGGCCTTGGAGAGGCCCTCCTAGCCCATTGGGGGCATGATGTCACCACACTTGTGACCATTTATGTATTATTTTTCACTTTTGTAAATTTGTTAAGGAAAATTTGATGGGTCAACCCCACTAAGAGACATGTCTTTTCACTTTTGCTAAATTTTGGAGCTCTAGGGTTTCCTTATAAATAAGGCTAGCGCTCCTCTCATTTTGTATCATGGCTTCCTCACTCATTTGTAATGGGGAAACTTTAGAAAAGTTTGTTATTCTCTCTATTTTGTCTCTTAGATCTCATGCACTATCTCTGGAGAAGGATCTTGTGGATGTTCTTTGCTTTCTTGCATGATGTATTGTTGTAACTACGGTTTTCTATCCCAACAACATGAAGAAGTAAGTAAAAGTGTTAATTACTATATTGTTGCATGTTACTTTATCTTGCTAAACCCTAGGAAGGAGACATAAGTGTTTCTATCCTTCATAAATTTTGTTGTCCAAGTTTTTTGAAAGCATTATTTGCTAGGGTTAAAAACCTAAGCCCCAAGAGTGTTTCCACCTTATGGTTTTGATCCTAGTCTTTAATCCTTGACCTAGTTGATTTAGAAAAGAGAAAGTGACACCTAAGGCCCAAGTGTCTTTGCACCCTATGGATCATTTTCTTGAAGGTCTACTCTTAAGGCCCAAGAGAATTTCCACCTTAGGGTTTAGACCTCATTCTTCTATTTTATCTTGTTGAATCTTCAATATTTTGCATGCTTGTCTGTATAATCCCTAAAAGACAACGAAACTAGTATAAATCTATTCTTGTGGTGAAAATTGCATTTAGAATTAGTATTCTCTCCCTCTCAACAATCCTACTAACTTCCCTAATACTAATTTTAGCAAACAATTGTTATTTATTGCTTCTATTACAAAAAATTTCTACAACCATTGATTTTTACATTAATTTGTTGCATACATACTTGGAAAAGTGGCTTAGGATACTCAGAATTTACATCCAACAATTGGATAGTATTGTACATGTTGAAGGCTTGTTTTTCATGCTAAATTTCTGCATTTCCGAGTATTATTTCTTGCTACTGTTGCAAAATATTAACTATTGTTGTATACTTGTTTACTACTTTAATTTGCAACAACCATTGCATTCATTGATCATATAGTGTCTCAGAGGTCATTATTGAGCCGTATAACTTAGAGATTGTTTATATTATGCTTCAAAATGTTTATTTTCTCGTACAGGTGAAACAATTTCCTCGTTACCTTTATTTCATCTCCTAAACCTAGACCTAACCTTCAGGTGATCAATATAGCGGTTGTAGTCTCGACTGATATTGTTATTTGATCTCTTGAGGTCACCATGAAATCTTCCCTTGTGGTGAACTTCCTTCCATTACTAAAACAAAGGAGGTTCACCACAAGGGAGGATTTCATGGTGACCTCCCTTGTGGTGAACCTCCCTTGATACACATCCAACACTTTGTCTATATTTTAAACGTTACTCTCCACCACTGCTTCATCTGTGCTTCCTTCCTTCGTCATGGGGATGACGACAAGCTGTTGCATGATTGCATAAAGGGGGATTGAATTGCTGCAATTCCACATGGTACCACTGTTCAACCACCGCTTGGTCCTCCACTGTTCTCAACAACAGATGTTCTCATCTGCCTTGTCCTTGTTATTTCCTCACCAAATATTTTTTGATTTCTCTCGACTCCATAATAACAACAAAGCAACGCTAACATAGGGATTAGACTAGAAGTTAAGGAATAAGGTGAGGTCTCCGTCTTGAAGGGAAGGTATCTCTCTGAAACCATGAAAAACAACAAACAAAGTATTTATATATAAGTTTATAATATCTAAAATTACAATAATAAGATTAGATATTTTAAAATATCATTTAACATTAATCCTATATATACAACTAAATTTTATTCAAATTTTATTTTATTCTTTTGAGAAAAAAAAAATCAAAAGAGAAGATTCATATTAAAAAAACTCATATTTCAAATATAATTTTGGCCAATAATGATTTTCACGAAGTCATTGGTCATATTTGGAGATAAGCCTCCGCTTAAACAAGTAATTAATTTTCTACATATTCCTACTAAGTAGCCTACCTAAAAGCATAATATAACAAATTTAGATAATTTAATAGAAGTAAAATATAGAAATTTAGATAATTTAATAGAAATAAAATATAGAAATTTCAGATAATTTAATAAAAAGAAATAAAAATGGAAACAAGTGACATAAAAATTTGGACTTTGAAAAGAACTTTAATATTCCTCCATGCTCAGGAAATATTTTTCCTTGAAGTGACTCTTGGTCTCCCAAGTTTCTCCTCACCTTCCTATCTCCTTTATAGAGTTTTCTTTTATGACCAAAAACAAAATTAGCTAACAACCAAATTGGTCGCACTTGATGTACTATATTTTAGTTAGGTGAATATTTCACCCACCATCCTCTCATGTGCATTAGACACATTCTCAACACTTGCCTAAGGCTAGTCAATTTAAGTTTTAGATTTACTCTTTTTTTGGCTAACTCATCATATGCAAGTCTTAGTCTTTAGGCTTGTTTGGCTAAGAGCACTATGCAACTTTCTATGACAACCTCATTAACATCAAGGTTATCAATTCCAATGAGTTTTTATGCTCTAGACGACCCTTTTTCTATGTTTCTCAAGGAATGGGTGTTCTTCATCAAGGTAATTTAATGGCTCCATTAATAAGCCTCATATGGCTTGAATGTTGGTCAAGACATTTATCATTTCATTTAGGAGGTCACGTGCTTCACTTTGTGCAACTTTCACACTACAGTCCTCAAAACGCAATTTTAACATGCATTTCAACAACTTCAAATGAATTTAGTACATGAATAAGTTTCAATACTGGATCATATTGATCCTACCACTATACTCATTGTACTAATTGGGCTCGCACCTACCAAATTCCAACTATTTTCTCATAGATTTAATGGTGGAATAACATCATTGAATCATGCAAGGATCATCTGTCGATGAGCTTTGGTGGAATATTCATTCACTGAGGGGATAAGGCTATCTTGTAGCATAGTGACCTTTTATCCTATGTTTGGTATTTCTAGTTCTTGACTTACTATTTGATCTCAACATTCTCTCTTCTCATATCTCGCTTCAACTTCTCCTCTAACAAATGTGAAAAGGTGACCCTTGATGCTCCTATTACTATATGAAACATATCTTCCACATTCATGATATACTCTTTAGTTACATGGAACTCCATATTTTCTTTCTGATTCTACCTCCTCTTAACGAATACCTTTTTGAAGTCTTGGTGCATGAAATAGAACTCAAAGGTGTTAATTTGGCATCCATCTTCTGCACCCAACTTGGGATCGATCAATTAATCTAAAAACCACTATGTCAACCCTGATACATCGCTCATTATGATGCCCTCATGCAATTTCCTACTAAAAATTCCATCTATCATGTTTTTCCCATCACATGATTGAAGACAGTCATTATGGGTTGTGACCAAATTCTTCTCCTTCAATCACTCCTTAGAAATTAAGCATACAAATTCTTCAATGATTTGGATGTCGACTAGCTCAATTTCCTTCACATCACTAGTTCGCCACATGTTCATTGGTATATTGACCACTAGGACTTCCTTTCCAACAAGGGAGATTTTTTTTGGCTGCTTAACACCACAATGAATACAATGCCAAATACAGTGGATTAGGATACAAGGAGTGGAACACATTCTTTTGTTGTGTAGTTATATTATTTTCTCTCTAGCATAGACATGAAATAGGTTGGGTTTACAAGTTATTGTTCATATAGAAACCAACTACAAAGAATATCTTTAAAATCTACATATACATTGTATGGTATCTCGTAAGTTTACAATACCATGGGTTGACATATTAAATGCACAAGTAAACCTCTCAACTAGTGATCAAGTTGGGCATTTATTAAGAACCACTATAGCTACTTTGATAAAGGAATTCCTCATCTAGCATCACAAAAATAGTCCCTACCATCCTCAAGCTAATGAGACTACGGAATATTTCAACAAGAATCTAGGAAAAGTATTGACTAAAGCATGTTCTACTAATAGGGATGACTAGGATGAGATGATTCCTAAAGTATTATGGGCATATAGGAAAACCACCATGAGACTGCACAACCATACTCCTTTTTAGTTGGTGTATAGCGAGGTGGTTGTGGTTCCTACACAATTTGTTGTTCCTAGTCTTTACATTACACATACTACACATAGGACAGAAGAAGAGTAAGTTGTGGAATGTTTAGCAGAGCTCGTGGATTTAGAGGAATCTATGTTTATGGATGATTTTCATTTGATATGTGGAGAAGGATAGTAACAAAGCATGGCATGAATATCATATCAAAACAAATAATTTTTCTAAAGGTGACTTAGTCTTGTCATATGACAATGAGTATGAAGAATCACAGGAAGCTCCAAATGCATTGGATGGGACCATTATTAGTTGCAAAAATCAAATACTTAGGTGGAATCTAATTAGCCTAGCTAGATAATTTTATTAAACGTGGATGGGTGAATGGTGCTCATTTGAAGCCCCTTGATTTTATACCATGAGGAAGTTCTGTACCAATACTGTAACAAGGGATTAGGTAGGTTATCTCAATTTTGGTTTTGGGTTTAGTCTTTGGTTTATTTTACAATTTTATCCAAGTTAGTAGTGTCTTGTTTTGGTCAAAATTTGGGTTTTCTTTCTTTATTTGTTTTATTAGCCCTAGTAATAGCTTGTGGTTGAGGCATGGTTGAGGGGCTAAAGTACATTAGCTCATTGAGTCATCATTTCAATAATGGGTGTTCCTTTGTGGCCAAGGAGAAGTTTCCCATGCCAAGTAATTTTGAACGTTGGAATTTGTATGTGTCAAGTGTCATTTAATAATATTAGTTGAAGAACCTTTAGAATTTTGGGAAATTGTCATCATGAAATTTGGTAAGATCACTAGGGTTTTTCAATCATGGAATGAAAGTGGTGTTATATCTTAAGTAAAAATTATAAGTGTTTAATGGTTAAAGTGTCAATGCAAAATCTTACGGGTTGACTAGAATAGTCTATTTTTCTATTGACTTGAGTTTTCATGAAAAAAGTGGCAGAAGTTATGGATAAGTTGGTGTGGGATCCTTCACACGCTCAACCAAATATTGTTGCTAGCCCAAGTTGTAAATGTAGCTAAAGTATTTAAATCTTTTAACCTTTAGTCATTTATCCACTTTAGTTTCTTGTGTTTAACAACCATTACTCACACTGAAGTCCAAAGGGTTTTTTGACTTTTCTATCAGTGCTCAAGCTAATCCATGAGTTTGACCTTTGGTCTATTTGTGTATTAAAGATAGTCATCCACCATGGGTAAGTTATCAAGTGTTAAAGCAGGGGCCTTGTTGGGTTTTATAAGGGTTCAACTCTCAACAAAAATCTCTTCTTCCTCTTTTCTCAATTTGTCTTCCAAGGAAGAGACTCCATTCACCCAATAACAAGGCACTAATCTTTGCATTGGAGATTGTTTATTGTTAAATTGGTAAACGTGAATATTGAGGTTTTGGAATTGTTCAAATTGGATTTGAATTTTATATGTTTTGGACTCTCTTATTCTTCAAGGGCGTCTTGGTTGGTAAAGTGGCTATTCTATTGTAATAAACATTAAGCTACAACCATTAGGGTGGCAGAAAAACACTATTTCTCAGACAATTTCATCACTTTCCTACCGCTGAAAATAGCTTGTAAGTTGTGATAAGTAATGTATTAATAAAGGGCTATTGTTTAGTGGTTTGGTTGCTGGTTTTGGTGGCTGAAATTTGCTGATGTAGAAAAATTATGCTACAACCATAGGGATTTCATAATTCTTTGTTGATAACACTATTTTACAACCCTCTTTTGACATCAAAATTTTGGCTTAAACATTGGTAGATTCTTCACTAATTATAAGTCGTGTTATCCAATATCTTATGTTGATTTTGATGATTTAATTTGCAATTGGTATAATTTCATTGTTGTTGATATATCATTGTTATATGCTATAATTTTGGGACAACAAGGTTCTTGTTGATTTCACTCTTGTCTCAGTGCTTATTTTGTCACATATTGTTTTGGTTTGGGTTGTCTAACATCTATTTTACAGGTTCTATCACATGAAAACCTTTCCTTAACTTATACTCATCCTCCATAAAGCTTCAAGACCCTTTAATTGTGACTGGGTGGTTCCTTCATCTCTTGGCCTCTCCCCTTGCAATCCCCCTAGGTTCACCCGAGAAGAATCCCTTGTGTTGGACCCATCCATTACTAAAATGAGGGGGATATCGATTGGGGTGACAGTGATTGGTGTCCATAGTTTTTTCACACACTTGTTGTTTAGTTTGGGATTTTCCCAAACTACAAACTGTGCGATAACATTTTTGGCATGTGAGATGTAGAGCATTGAGTCACCCCGTGACCTGATAGATTCAAACAATGGATCTCACATATTATGGACCCTGGATGTTGGATAGATGGGCTTGATTTTTGGAACATTTGTTAATGGTTGCACAAATATGGGAAGAAATACCACACCCTAGGCTCTACACCCCAGAGGTTATCTTGCATTGGATGGTAGATGTTGCATAGGGATATGATTTAAGGACACACATAGATGATGTACAACATTCTCTTCTTCAGATGCTACCTCTTGCAACTTTGACACTGGGCATTTAGATGATGAGGTCATGTTAGGGTTTGATAGAGATGATTGGATTTTCTACCACTTGGATTCCAGTGATGACTTTGAGATGGGGTGTAGAATTCTTCCACCGCCTTTGCACCTTAGGTAATGACACATGGCATTGGAGAGGCCCTCCTATGATCCGGATTATTTTCGGCACGAAATGAGAGCGGAGATATAATAAGGAAATGCACAGAGATATCGCAGATATTCAATAATATAACATAATGTATTAGAGATGCAACCATAAACACATATATACAGTAATACACGATTTCTATTAATCAAAGAAATGTACAGAGACTGTAAAAATACAGAGTGAAAGACTTGCTAGAATGGTGGCAGGTTATCTCTGAGAAGAGATGTGACAGTTACTCGCATTCGCAAGAAGATGATTACAATGAGGCTCTGAAGGCCTTTTTTACAATAAACAAGAATGCCAAAAGTCCTAGACATCCAAAAACCTAACCCTAGGAGATGAAGCGTCAAAAGTCATGTGGGCCCCGTTTGGGTAAGTTAGTACATCAACTTCCTGGGGTCGTAACTTTTGCATACGATCTACATTTTAGGCGTATGATAGCTCGTTGGAAAGGTATCGTCGAGGAGATTCATTTTGGGGTCTCAATTATGCCTCTGTCTATCATTGAGAACCTCGATCTTGAAAAACCTTCATTTAGGCCCTCAAAATGGCCCCGGAAGTTAAAACCTGCTAAAAATAGTAAATTGCCAAAATTGCCAGAAAACTGTTTTGAGCCAGTCAAAAAAGGTGGGTGGCTACCGATATCCACCTGGATCATCCTAGCCCATTGGGGGAATGATGTCACCACACGTGTGACCATTTATGTATTATTTTTCACTTTTGTACATTTGTTAAGGAAAATTTGATGGGTTGACCCCCCTAAGAGACATGTCTTTTCACTTTTGTTGAATTTTGGAGCTCTAGGGTTTCCTTATAAATAAGGCTGGCGCTACTCTCATTTTGGGTCATCACTTCCTCACTCATTTGTAATGGGGAAACTTTAGAAAAGTTTGTTATTCTCTCTATTTTGTTTCTTAGATCTCATGCACTATCTTTGGAGAAGGATCTTGTGGATGTTCTTTGCTTTCTTGGATGATGTATTGTTGCAACTAGGGTTTTCTATTCCAACAACTTGAAGAAGTAAGTTAAAGTGTTAATCACTATATTTTTGCATGTTTCTTTATCTTGCTAAACCCTAGGAAGGAGACATAAGTGTTTCTATCCTTCATAAGTTTTGTTGTCCTAGTTTGGTGAAAGCATTGTTTGCTAGGGTTAAAAACCTAAGGCCCAAGAGTGTTTTCACCTTATGGTTTTTATCCTAGTGTAACATCCCGCTCTGGCGCACTGAGACCACGTATTCTTTGAGGACACTTGCTCGCAAGTGATCTGGACCCTTTTTGATGTTAGACCTTTGTATATGATTATGATGTGATTGACAGATGACCTTTTGATGTTAGACCTTGTATGATTATGATGTGATTGATGATGATATGATGTGTTCTATTCATGTAGACAAAGCTATTGACTCCAAATTTTATTGAGTTTTGAATCTTTGAGGATGCGCGCGAGGTGATCAGACCCCTTGGACTCCTGACCGAAATGGGGAGGCTTTGGGTTGATTTGTTTATGATGTTGGATTTGATGTGATGATTTGATGATGATATTCGACATGATTATTGGTGATGCAAACTGACAATAGCTTACCGAATTTGACTCACATGGAGGGCCACAATACAATTGCGCAGAGGTTGAGGGAGAGGGTGACAAGAAATTTCGCCATCACAAGACTCAACAGGGTTCGAATCAGAGGTTAACGACACCATAGTTTGAGGACCCAATTTATTTTCGCGAGTTTGGGATCACAGATGTACGCCATCGATGATCTAAGGGCATGCAATAGCAAGGTGGGCTCCATTCCTCAGAGCCCTTAGTCTCCTACTAGCCAATTCGGTTGAGTGCCGACCTGTGGGTTATAGAGGTCTACCAACCAGCTCAGTCGGCGAGTGGCACACTTGCAGCACATGGTGCATCCCTAAGGCACGGCCGACAATGAAATTCTAGAGGCGAGTGGCAGCCTTGGTGCATGTGGTGTGACCTGAAGGGCACGCCGCGATTAAGGGGGTTGATGGATTCAGCCTAGTTAGCCCTAAGTCCTCAGCGCCTGGATGAAACTTTAAGCATTACCCCTATCCAATTATTGTCTAGCCAAAAATCTAAACCCCAAGCCTAGAAACCGGGGGGGGGGGAAATTTCAGTGTAGCCTTAACTTTTTGAACTTTCAAAAAACAAAAAAAAAAGAAAAAAAAAAGAAAAAAAAAGAGAAAGTCTCCGCAATCCTACCATCTCCTTCCTTAATCCGTAGAATCGCTTAATTTTTCCATTTTAAAATCCCAATTCCTCCTCTATATTCTCGTTTCATCGCTTAAATCCTCTCCTTGATCCTGAAATTGGTCACCATTAATGGTCAATTTAGTGATATTTGCGTTTATTTATAAAATAAAATGAACAAAAAAGGGGAAAGAGGAAAGAAAATGTAAATAAGTATATTTATTTTATACAACCTATAGACCCGGCGGCATGAAAAGGGAAAGTAATAAACAAATAAGTAATAAATAAACCCTAAATAAATAAAATGATAAGGGGGAACAAGTAAATAATTAAATAGATGATAAACAATTAAATGCAATAATACTCAGATAAGTAGTTAAAGCAAATAAATGTATAATTAGTGGTAATGAGCATGTGCTTTGTTATAAAAAAAGGGGGAAAGGAAAATAAAAAATAAAAATCAATTTGAATTTATTGACTAATTCGAAGCCAAAAGAAAGGGGGAAAGTCAAAAGAGGATTAGGGTTTGAGGGGACAAAGGGAGGGTTTAAAATATAGGAGAAGGGCTTTTTTTGTTTGGGGTTTTGGTCGAGATCACTACAGAGCGCAGAGGAGAATTCATCATTTACCGGTAGAGTTAAAGCCTCAGTATTTTTTGTGAGTGGTAGCTCAAAATTGAGGCATGGAAATGAGAGCCAGATTTTCTGGAGTTACAGGTGGCCCTCATGCAAGCCTTGGGGGTCGAGGGGGAAGAAGAGCACCCTAGCATTTGCCGAGAAAACGATGCCAGGCCGCCCGGCAAGCTTGGAGCAGGAGTGCCTTGGAGTTGATAACGGAACTAAGCCGCCAGGACTGCCAGCGGCTACAAGGCAACGGCATGGTCTTTTACCTCGTAGAATCTGGCGCATTAGGGTTTAGTAACGGTATTGTGAATACGCGGCCTAATGTACGCCGCTGTATCCGCTCTCTGAGAATAAAAATTGTCATGGTTGTAATTAAATTTCCTTACTCTACTGTTGCTTGCTGTATGGATAAAGGAGCTTCTAAGACTGGGTTTATATACATTTCTATAGGCGTTCCATCGGGACTGGGCATTTGTGCATTATTCCTGGCATTTCGCGAAGTTTTTGTAGACATAGATAACCATTCCACGCCAATAGGACCTCCGGCAATCATTGGTATGGTTCATTGAGGGTGGCTTCCGCGACCTTAGTTAGAGCCATGGCGAATGTAGCTGCTTGGCGTGGGCTTGGGTCTTGCATACCCGTAAGTTTTAGGTTGTTTCAAAAAAAATTCTGGGTAAAGAATCTCTGAATCCTGTTGTGGGCGAATTGTTGGGCCGTAGGGATTCATTTCTTCTAAAATAATGTCCTCGTTGCTGTGTATACCCTATTAAAATGACCTTGTATATTCTTATATGAATGACTGTTATCCCTTCGACTCAGCCAGTTGAACGACTGTGTATACATTATTTGAATGGATGCGTATCAGTGGGTTTTATTTCTTCCTGGCGGTTCAACCTTAAATCCTCACCAAGTAGTTGTTAGTATTCCCATCTCGCGCGACTTTGGAGGCTTGGTAAACACAACGAACTGTCCGCGGTGTAGAAATCCATAATGCTGGTACCTCTAGTTCCAGTAGATAGTGCTGCCCGCTAGAAGCGCAGTTTCATTGCCCCGGGGATAGTGTCCTCCCCGGCATTGATAACTCGTCAGACACGCTCAGCAAAATGGATTCCGTATACAGATTAATTTTCCTCCTCAGGTTTTTAAAAAATTCCTTACGCTGATTATAGATGACAAATGCCTGTAAAACCAATTATATGCGACAAATTTGCTAACTTTGGTTTTTCGCTTTTCCTCGGCGCTTGTTAATGACTCCATACGCCCATTAGGCGGTATGCACCAAATGTCGGCAGCCACTTTTCTTTTAATTGCCTTTACCGACGTCAAGTAAACACTTCTTTAATTTAAACTCTCAGATCCCAGGCTATCCATCCAGACATGTTAGCCCAGGATTTGTTCATGTCATCATAGTTTTATGCATAATACTAAACTATCCTTTGATGTGTATTGCAGGAATATGATATTTAGGGTGTAATAGAGCCACTATGTTTCTGGCCAGCGTGGACCCACCTCGGCTAAAGATATTTGTTGTCACGGCTGTTTATGATCCCCTTTGATTTAATTTCATGAAAACCCCGCTAATCTTCTAAAGTTCAACGGTTCCTTATTTAGTAATAACTTACAATGTTGATGAAACTCACTACAATCCCTTTTTTCATTATGCATTCCGTCGAATTTAAGTATTATGTTACACTTGAACCTAAAATTTACCATGCTACCATTTTTAGCAAGTACATTACCAAACTAGTTATAAAGGGATGTACAAGAGTACTATGGTTAGGTTGATAGTGTTAGTAAAGGACTTGTTAAGGTCACTGAAGAGTTTACCATGACCAAGCACCATGACATTACCTTAAAAGTGTAAACCCCACATTTTAATTATAATTATTACTGCAGAGAAAGACTTGTTATGGTTATCATCATTATTTTAAATTATAACTAAGCATATTGACATTATCAACAAAAGGTAAAAACATCATTATTGTAATTAGAATGACATTGTGATAGAAAAAGACTTGTTATGGTTATCATCATTATTTAATTATGGTACATTATTACATAATGTTGTAACACCATCATGATTTTTATTATAATGACATGTGATAGAGAAGGTCTTGTGATGGTTATGTTTAGGTGACGATGTAGTTATTAAAATCTTATTTCCTTCATGTTTATTCCTTTTACCCTCTATATTTGACTTAATGGAAGGCTAAGAGGTAAGCCGATATATATATATTTGCAGGAATAAATTAGCTATGGAAATATTATTATTGAACTCTATGTTGATGAAATGACAAATGACGCAGTATTAGATTAATGATTTGGTGATATTATAATTTAATTGTTAATGATTGGTAAGGTTGCATGAGTAATAGTTAATGCCAAGGATATATTATTATTATTGAATTTCGTATGTTGATGAAATGACCATGATGAGAATAGATTAAGTACTATGGAGATATTGTAAATTCAATATTAATGATTGGAAAAATTGCAGGAGGAGTAATGGTTAAATGCCACAGGCATTATCATTAATTGAAGGTTCACAGAATGGCATTGATATTTGGTAGTTAAAATGCATTATTCATATTGTTAATTGAGAGTAATATTGGCAGAATCGTAAAGATAAGTAGTCATTTAAATGCATTAATAATCAATTAATGATTAATTAATGTTGGTAGAGCCGCACGACAACTTAAATGCTTACCAACGAAGGCTATTTAATTGAAGTCGTATTTATGGGTGGACAATAGCTGACAGCTAACATGGATGCAGCGGTAATGTTAAATTTGTTAAATGAACGTTCGCGACGATGCTTAGATCGCAATGATATTAAAGGCTTACTTGAAATGATTGGTTGTACCCTAGGAAGAGGTCCTTGTCTGTAATAATAAGTATAGGAACACCGGTCTTGATTGATGTCGTTGGGTCCCCTTGGAGGAAGGTCGATTGAGTTCCTCCCCGACCAGTCTCCCCAGAGGTCGCGGTCGCCCTCGACCTCAGAAGGTACTTGGTAGTTGTATTGCTTAGCCCAGCCCGCGGTCGCGCAGGTAAACTTCGGCCGCTAGTAAGAGAATGGATGCGGGAACGGTGAGAAGGAATCCGCGTCGACAAGAGTCCTCGGCTGTTTAAAGGCCTACCTATACACCTTCGGAAAGTCAGACGAGGTCTCGGTCGCTTAAAGGCACGCTCCACCATCGCTGACCGTTCGACGGGATTCTTCGATTTGTGGACCAGCATCGTGCCTAACCCCCGGCAGGTCCGCTCCGCCCCACGCCTATAGTCAGCCCCTGCTCAGATGCCGGTTTTGCCACTTGATAGGCCTGGTCATCGGGAGGTGTTCGCTCTTTTACTATGCCCGCTATTCAAGTTGAGACTTAGAGTCAAGAAGTTTGTTTCATCTACACACGCCGCACACACTTTAGCCAAAAAAAATTCAACGTATTGACTCAGTAGATGTCCTAGTATAGGAAGTGCTGTTGGCATATGGTATCGTGAAATGTCTCGACCCACGCACTTGGGGTTCGGCCGCGGCTTCCGCTGATTTAAAATGGGTTTTATTTTATATAATTGCTATGATTGAAAGTTTAATGGCAAAAAGGCAAAACTGGGCGGTTAGAGGATGCCGCCGAGGCGAAGTAATGGTGCTAGGGAGGAGGCGACGCTTCCACCAAGATCCACCAACTGTGAGGCGAGCAGGTTCTGGGCAGAACATATTTCGCCAGACGCTTGTTGGATGAGATCCTTCAGCAGATGTCCGAGGCTTCTGACGTACCGCTGATTGCAGATAGGCAGCTGTGGGCACCGCAAGACACCCCGAAGCCTTTGCCGCTAATAATCGCCGCCGTCAGTATTCGACTGCGGAACCTGAAGGTAAATTGAATTTTTGTGCTCCGGACGGTGCAGCCGGTAGTATGGTTGAGAACATGGCGATGTGCTTCGTGATTCGCGATTATGCCTCCAATATGAAGCTCTGCATGGCAGTCTTCCAACCCATATTTCTATGGTGGAAGACGCCGCAATTAACATGGTCAGGGAAGATGTGTCTTGGAGTCGTTTCGGTGGAACGGTTCGAGAGGTACCTTTCTGATTTAATTCATTGAGCGCCAACTCAACGAGTCCAATGCCTTATGACAGGGAGGTAGTACGGTGCCAGAGTACGAGGCACATTTTATGGAACTACTCCAGTATGCTCCACACCTCAATACTGAGAAGCTCAAGGTCAAACAAAAACTTGTTGACCTTAACTTCAACATTCATGCTAAGGTAAGGATCTTGATGCCTCAAACTCGTAACGACGCTGTCCAAAAGGCCCTCATAGCCAGGGCAGAGCTATCGGGTCGGCACTGTGACTCCGCAAATGTAGACCCACGTGGCAAGGTAAGTCTAATTTGGGGCGGCCATTAATATCGCATTAACGCGAGACATAATACCGTTCATCGTATTCCTGGAACGGTAATGCCCACGACGACCACCGCCGCCTTCGCAGCTGACACCTTATCTAGGACCCAAAGACTGCCAGTTAGCCGTCGCCCGCAAAGAAGAAGAAGGAAATTCCTGCTTCAGCTAACATACCAGATTTCAGTACGTCGTACCCTTCTTCTACTCCGGTACCGTGACTATCAATAAGAAGGTGCTGGAATGGACGTACTTACCAAATGCGGATCGCCCTGCGTGGAGATACCGTGAAGCCGTCCGGATCGCTGGAATCACATCATCGTAGGGAGACATGCAGCCCATTCTATCTGCGAATAACTTCGTGTAGCACTTTCAACACCTGTCGTACGTGTACCTTATCGCTGACCGTATCTTTAGTGTTTTGATAGACCGAGCTACCGAGAGCTTTACTTCGTGCGCTAAAAAGGATTAAGGTAAAGGCAACAATGTGATGAGTTTAGTTTCGTGGAGATGGCTTCTGGAGCCAAATTGTTGAGGAAGGTTGACGGTCAGCGCTCTAACCCGGAGAGTTTGTCACGAGTCACCGAATGCCATCCAGGGTCTGGCGCGGACGTTTGACGCGGATTGGTTGGAGACGAAGGAGGCTGCATTCAAACCGTATACGCGGCTGCTGAGCTTGGTGATGACAGCGATTTAGACGCATGGTCAGAGGATCTAAACCGTGAGCTCGCCGGTTTGTCTTCCTTACGCTGTTGTGAAGAGCATGCTAAGGGCAAAACTATGCAATCCTCGCTAAATGAAAAGGGAGTGTTGGAAGGTCTAGAACACCTTTCCGTGGTGAAGGAGTTTGCGGACTTATTTCGGTGAGGAGTTGCCCGGGATGCCACCGAAAAGTGAACTGGATTTTACCATAGACCCAAAACCGGGAACGGAGCCGAAGTAGCAAGAAATCTTTATCGGATGTTGACCCCGGAGATGCAGGACTTGAAAATGCAGCTGAAGGAGTTGTTGCTGGAATCGTAATCATTGCCCGCGGTCACCGTGGGTGTAATTCGCACTTCATTCGAAAAGAAGCAACATCGAAGTTTTGCATTGACCACCGCCAACCAAAATCATACATGACATCACAACCGTGATCCCTTTACCCGTAATTGATGATCTATCTCTATCAAATGAGGGTGCGACGGTGTTCTCCAAGATTTCATCCGGATATCACCAATTACGATAGCTAGTGACGACATCCTTGGCACTTTTAAGACCAGATTTGGACATTACGAGTTTATCAACAAGTTTTGCCTTTGACCGACAAACGCTCTGTGGTATCTGCGAGTTTGATGAACGTACCATGGTAATTTACCAGCCGCATTATTCAAGTATTCATTGATCTATTATTTTGATCTACTCCCCGATCGTTGGTAGGATAGCGATGAGATTTGCTTTGGTACCACAATGCCACGGTATTTGAAGTTGTCCAAATGCTCTTTATCAATCCAGGATTCACCAATTAGGGCACGTCATCTCCAGCAAAGGTATAGTCGTGGATCCAACAAAGGTTGAGTATATTATGGAATGGCTCGCTACCAACTAATGTCACAGGAGTGCGTAGTTTTATGGTTTTATTAGGATACTATCGACGGTTTGTTCAGGGTTTTTTCGATAAAGAAACCCATCACGGACACCAGTAAGAAAACAAGAAGTTTGTTTGGACGAGAAATGCCAGCGCATTTCTGAAATAAGGAGTTGTTGACAACCGCACCAAATACTTTAAAAGGTCCCTAATATGGACGCAGACTTCTTTGTATGTAATCGACGCCTGCTGGAAGGTTTAGCGAATCTGATGCAAGATCTTAATTTAGTGACGCCACATTTCGAGGAACCGAGAAGGCATGAGGAATCCACGTTGACGACGATTTGGAGTTATTAATAACGATATGCCTTTAATGCCTGGGAGATTCACCTTATTGGACGAGAATTTGAATTAAAGACGGATCATTGTGGGCTACAACATATTTTTACAATAAAGTTGACCAACGCTACACAAATCCATCGCTATCCGAATTGCTTACTAATAATGATTTCGAGATTACTTACATAAAAGGAATGAACCCAGGCGATGCTCCTGAGCTCTTGAGGGCCATCTCGTGCTACCATTTCGCACGCATCTTATCGTGAAGAAGATTCACCTACAAAGATGACGGTTTAACGGTACACGTAAGTCATACCACCGACAAAACACCATGATGGTACCTCGTTGATGAGGGATATTCAAATTGATAGCTTAATGCATTTTGTTGAGTTTGGCGGTCGGATTAATGCATCACCAATGACGAAGCTATTGAGGAGGTTGATCTTGAGCGAGGCTCCTAGAGAAGTCTATATGGATCATCCCAGAGTCATGAAGATGAGGGCAACCCTTAAACCCTTATTCTGGCAACAGGTTAACTTTGCGCCAGATGTCCGAGGTCGCCAGTAAAGGTCGAACATGGCTGACCCCTGTGATTACCGCAACCATAAGATGACTGAATCAAAATGGGTGTCATTTCGATGATTTTATCATTGACGCTAACGACGGCAAGGAGATTTAATTCATTTTGTAGTAGTGGTAGACACTGCATGAAGAGTGCTTCACTTTATTCCCCGTGACGCACGCACGACGTGCACCCGATACAGTTGGTGGTTTTCATCAAGAGGATTTCAGAGGTTAAGCACATGCATCAAAAGATTATATCCCGGATCGAGGATCGGTGTTTACCTGACGATTTTGGACAAGTTTCTAAGAGGCTCAAACCCAGCCTGAACTTTAGCACCGCATATCACCCCCAAACCGATGGAAAAAAAGAAAGAACAAATCAAATTTTAGAACATATGCTTCGAATGTATGTGATGGACCAACAAAAGCTGCTATGTGAAATTCTTTGCCCTAGTAGAGTTCGGCTAATAACAACAAGCTACCGTGAGTAACCATTAAGATGGCTTTGAGTTTTCTTTATACACCGCACGGACGCCTTGGAGTTGGGATCGGCTTAAGGATAGGATCCCGTGGGACCGTAAGCGATCCAAGAGATGGAGGAGCAAATGCAATCCATAAGACAAAGGATTGTTAAGCCAAAGATCGCATTGCAGTAAGAGTTATGCCGATAAAGACCGAGTCGCACTCAGATACGAGGTCGGCGATTGATTCTTCTTACGAGTTAAACCGCATAAGAGTTCGATCAAGTTTGGAAAAGGAGCCAAACTCTCTCCTAGGTTCAATCCTTCTGAAGCTCAGGATAAGTAAGGCCCGGCCTGTGATCAGCCTTCACCCGATGACCTTCTTTGAGGCGATGCACGATGTTTTTCGGCGTATCCGCTTTGAGACATTGCGTTAGTGATCCTACCCATGTGATTGACATGAGTTATTTGTAGGTATCAGACGAGGGGGGGCGCTCACGGTTGAGCCAGTCTGTATTTTAGATCATCGTGTTCGACCGTTACGACGTCGAACGGCAGACCAGGCCAAGGTCCAGTGGCACACGGTATCCAACAAGCGATTCGAGGATCGCAGCGATATAGCGCTGCAAGTAGTCGGTATTTTGTTCGAGAGGATCATATTCGATTTATTTTCATTATATCGAAACTGGACGGCTTTTCGGTAGACCAAGAGGTGTATGTAACATCCCGCCCGGGCGCACCGACCATCGTGATTTTGATAATACTTTCTTGCAAGTGATCCGGACCCTTTTGATGTTAGACCTTTGTATATGATTGCGATGATTGATGTGATGATATGATGTTCCGCCCATAGATGTGCGCCACTCGTTTTTATTGAGTGTGCGTGTTTTAATCTGGAGGATGCTGGAGGTTCGACCTCTGACCCTGACTGAAGCTCGAGGGTGCTTTGGGTTGATTTGTTTATTATGATGTTAATTTGATGTGATTACTCTGATGATGATATTCGACATGATTATCGGTGATGCAGGATGACGAGCAGAGCTTGCCGATTTGACTCACATATGGAGTAAAGGCCACACATTGCGTAGAGGTCGAGAGAGGGTGGACAAAGTACCGCCACATCACGCTAGCACTCTTGCTATGGCTCGAATTGTAGTTTAACCATTACCTAGTTCGAGAGGACCCACGATGCCTTTGAGGGTCGACCGCTGGCCGCCACGAGCGATTCTAAGGGCTGCTAGCTGGGCAGGGCCTTATTCCTTAGAGCCCTTAGTCTCCTACTAGCTCACCTCGCTGAGTGCGTTGACCTGTGGGTTGAGTAGAGGTCTACCAACCGGGGCCTTCACCGCGAGTGGCACCCTTGAGCACGTAGTCCGTCTTGAAGGGCACATAGCCGCATCAACGGTAAATTCTCAAAAGGCGCAGCGTGGCACCCTGGAGGGCACGTAGTGCCACCCTGGCGCACGCGATTATAGCTTACACTTAGCTTAGCCCTAAGTCCTCTCGCTACCGTATGAAACTTCAAGCACAATTCCTAACCAATATTGTTCATAAAAATTCAAACCCTGCCTAGAAACCGGGGATCCTCTCTGACGTACTTTAACTTTGAACTTCTAAAAAAAAAAAAAAAGAAGAGAAATCATAACTCAAACCATCTCCCTTCCCTAATCCGTATCTGCTTAATTGGTATATTGTGGAAACTCTTACCCTTCCCATTCGCTTCACGACGCTTAAACTCTCCTCTCCTGATCCCGGTACCATGCCACATTAATGGTCAATGAGTGATATTTCTGTGTTTCATTTATAAAAATAAAACATAAAAAAGGGGAAAGAGGGAGGAAAAATGCAAATAAGTATATTTATTTTATACAACTATAGACCCTAAGTAAGGCATGGGAAAAGGGAAATAAATAAATAAATAAGTAATAAATAAACCCTAAATAAATAAAATGATAAGGGGGAATACAAATAATTAAATGATAGATAAATAATTAAATGCATTAATAAATGGGATAAGTAGTTAAATAAATAAATAAATAGATATTAAAAAAAAAAAAAAAAAAAAAAAAAAAAAATTTAAAAAAAAGGGGGGAAAGAAAATAAAAATAAAAATCAATTCTGATTTATTTGAACAATGGGGTGCTTCAAGAGGGATTTAGGCTTGAGGGGATAAAGGGGAGGGGCCAGGCTATAGGGCTTCTTTTGGCTTGTGGTTTTATCGGACAGGTATCAGCAGAGCAGAGGAGACTGACTGGCCGCATCAGAGTTGGGAAGCCTTTATTTTTGTAGAGGGAAATGTTTTGAGGCTAGCTGAGGAGCTAGGATTTTCTCGTTGTGTGTGGCCCCTTATGCCTGGGGTCGAGGGGAAGAAGAAAATTCAGCATCGGGTTTGGAGGTACCGGCAGGATGTAGTGGTCGCTTCGAGCTGAGCAGGAGAGCCGAAGGAGCGGCACTGAACTGTCTCTGCCAGCAAGGTAACTGGGATGGTTTTTTTACCTTGCAGACCCGAATGCATTAGGGTTTAGGTGAAGCCAGAATATTAATATATTTGGATGTAATGACGCTTAATCACCTTCAGAATAAAATTGTCATATTAAATGAATTTCCACTTTCATCGTTGGCTGCCAGATGGATAAAGGAGCTCTAAGACTGGTTTATATACATTTCTCAGAGGGCGTCGCATCGACCTGGCATTTGTGCATTATTCCCGCATTTTCGCTAGGGCGTTTTTGTAGACATAGATAGTAACCATTTTACTACCGCCAATAGAATCCCTTTAACCGGTATGGTTCACCGGAGGTCGCTAATCTAGTTAGAGCCACGGCTAACGAATGCTTGGCGGGCTTGGGTCTCTGTATTACCCGCAGTTTTAGGTTGTTTCCAAAAACGGTAAAGAATTCAACTCGCTGTGGGCTAATTGTTGGGCCGTAGGGACTACTCTTCAAAATAATGTCCAAGTATTGCATAATTCTATTAAAATGACCTGTATATTCTTATGCGAATGAATTGCTATCCCTTCTCACCGTTTCCGCCTGAACGACTGTGCATACTTTGAATGGTCGCCGTATCGTGGGTTTTATTTCTTCCTGGCGGTTCAACCTTAAATCCTCACCAAGTAGTTGTTAGTATTCCCGTCTCGCGTGACTTTGGAGGCTTGGTAAACACAACGAACTGTCCCTGCGTGTAGTAGGAAAGTTCGCGCTCTATGAACTGAAGTTCCATAGGCGATAGTGTTAGTTCATAGCAGCTTCGTTGCCCTCCTAGGGATAGTGTTCCTCCTTGCATTGATAATCACAGATTCGACGCTACCGGCAGTAAAATGATTCTCGCTGCATTAATTTTCCTTAGCAGTTTTTAAAATTTTACGCTGATTATAGATGTATACCGTAAACGAATTATATGCACGTTTAACTTTTAGGTTTTCGCTTCTTCCTATGCTGCTAATTTTATGAGTCTTCCATTAGCGCTACCAAAGGTACCAATTTCTTTTGAATTAAATTTTTACTCTAACGCTTTGGCAATAATTTCTTTTAATTTAAATCCCCATCCCTGTAAGGCCCATCCAACATTTTCATTATGTTAAACGTGGACGCCCAGAAGGTCAATTTAGTTTTGTGCATAATACTAAATTATCCTTCACGTACGCACATGATATTTAGGTGCATAGAGCTTAATTATGTTTCTGTAACAAAGCACCACCATAAAAGATATTTGTTGCTTGCCGGTTGCTTATGATCCCCTTGATTTAATTCTCATGGAAAACCCCGGTTAATTCTAAGTTCTAAAGTTCTGTAAGGACGGTTCCTTATTTAGTACAACTTACAATGTGAGGAAACTCACTACAATCCCTTTTTCATTATGCATTCCGTCGAATTTAAGTATTATGTTACACTTGAACCTAAAATTTACCATGCTACCATTTTTAGCAAGTACATTACCAAACTAGTTATAAAGGGATGTACAAGAGTACTTATGGTTAGGTTGATAGTGTTAGTAAAGGACTTGTTAAGGTCATCATTATTAGTTTAATTATGACTAAGCACCATGACATTACCCACAAAAGGTAAAACCCTCATTACTTTAATTATAATGACATTGTAATAGAGAGAGACTCGTTATGATTATCCTCATACTTTAACTATAACTAAGCATACTGACATTATCAACAAAAGGTAAAACCATCATTATTGTAATTAGAATGACATTGTGATAGAGGAAGACTTGTTATGGTTATCATCATTATGTTAATTATAAGAAGCATATTGACATTATTAACAAAGGTAACACCATCATGATTTTTATTATAATGACATGTGATAGAGAAGGTCTTGTGATGGTTATGTTTAGGTGACGATGTAGTTATTAAAATCTTATTTTCCTTCATGTTTATTCCTTTTTACCC
>SNQJ01S0057357.1:0-38997 GCA_010110895.2 Picea sitchensis
TCATTTTTTAAGCATTTCCCTTATTTCTTCCCATATTTCTTTCCAATATGTGATCTTCCAATTTTATTGGTTTATTTTTTACTAGTAAAGTCAATCCCTTATTGCTTTTCTCTTTCTCTTCCAGGCCTGCTACTATATTTGATCCACGGGAGCCTCATCCCAGTCCATTTGGAAAAATGTGTTCCTTTTATCGTTTAAGTATCATGAATATTATGTTGTGTTGTAGGAAAACATTTTATTCGAACTTGAAAAATATGTGTGTAATATTATTTTAAAGACTCTCACAAAGAGATATTCCAGGGGTTCATAACTTTTGTGATTTCTGACTTTAAAATAAACATGAGGTATCGAGTATGTTGGTCATATACATCTTATGGTATTAAGTGAATGAAATCATTTAAATCCATATGTTTTGTACCACCAATCTATTTTTTGTCTTATGAGTCTTGATTTGAATCTTTTTCCTCATTTCTTAAATGAATGGATTTGATGGAATGGATGTAGTTATCTTGTATATTTCAATTAAAGTTGTTATTTTTAACTATAACTTATATGTTATCCTTTCAGTTATTTGACCACATGGTCCACTCACAGGTGTAGAATATATGAATGTTTAAATTTATTGTTTGAATAAGTATATTAAAAATATGAGTGAGAAAGAGGAGTACCACCTCTATAAAAACATAGAGGGGATCTTAATAACTTTTATAAGAATGCCCTACAACGTTTAATTTTGTCCTTAACAGGAAAATAGATCAACAAGACCCTTGGATTGGTTGTAAGGAAAACCACAAAATCCCTTCTCATCTCAATGGAAATCTTGATAGAAACGGCCTCTACACGTTAAAACAAGTAGTACATAGGAGTCGAGCCACAAGGAAAAAGGTGTATATCCTAGAAAGAAATAGGTCTAAGAGAGGATAATATTGAAACACAAAATTCCTACATAAAATCCCTCTGAAGTTCCTTTGTGACTCTCTCAAATCAAGAAGACCAATTCATCTGGTATCTGAACCCAACAGGAAATCATGAACCAAACATTGTATATAAAGCGCTAGTCCAATAGAATAGGGATGACCTACAAATATAGAGGGGGGGTATAAGAACTCAAATGTATAGCAAAAGAAAAAAAAAATATGTGGCTTATTTTAAACAATAAGGCTCTTACCTAGGATTATTTTCAAAAGAGAATTTTTGAAGGTCTAGTAAGATGCTACCTTTGTAAGCAAGAAAACAAAACTAATTCTCATCTCATCTTTTTCTGTAATTTCACTTTAGAAGTTTGGAAAGAAGTGGATATAATTACAAGGTTGTAAAATGCCTATAAATTTTATGTAAAAACCCTTGGTTCATTAAGTCATAAACACAATTTGGTAAAAAAAAAAATTAAGAACATCAGTTAGGAACATGTGTTAGCGGAATAAGATACATCAATATTATAACAATCTAAAACATCTTTATCACTACTTAGCAAGAATTCAAATACAACATCACTAGTTCTTCATGGATCGATCGTATCACAAGATTAATAAATAAAACACACGCCCAACCTACCCTGCAAGGTCAAGACCTCCAAGACACATAATCAACACTCAAGTCCAGGATTCATCCGATTGATTTTGGCCATCTGAGATCTCAGGATTGGTAATTGTTTGAGGAACAAGGAGGTATCTAAATTCCCACAAGCTCAATTCATTTCGACATTCAATACTTGATCAACAATAACACTTAACCATAAAGTTCAAGGCATGAAAGAATAGTCCACTTCGCTACACAATTATTTAACAATACTCCAAGTAATTGAATAAATCAAACTAATCAATTAATTCATAACTATTCAAATAAATAAATCAATAATTTTAAACTCATCAATATACATGTATTGTTACACGCTTCATTTTAAATAAATTATTCAATCTTCCTTATAAATATGAGTATACTAACATCATAGAATAATTCAAATTCGAACTTGATTTCAAGGTGATAATAAGGAAAGAGGTATTTACCTACTCATATTAATATTACCTAAATCTCTTATGGACTTCCATAATAGATACTTAGTAATCCTTTTAATAGTTCTTGCAACCATATAATACATTATTTTTAATTACATATAAGCAAACCACATATAATAAGAAATTGTTATCATTAATTATATTTACATCTCTTGGAAAGAGATTCTTGATATAAGTTTCCATATATAGGATGACAATATCAGTGGTCATTATTTATTAGAATCCTATTAGTTTAACCACTGTCAATCTTTAACTAACAACAATCGTATACTTAAGTTCTTTGTATAATTCAATGGTGTTAATAAAGAGATAATATGTGAACGCATTATTAAACTACTAACATTGTATAATTCAATGGTATTAATAAAGAGATAATATGTGAACGCATTCTTAAACTACTAACAATCAGCGATCAAGTCGAAAGTGTCTTGGAGAGCTCACCGCCCCACGGACTAAGTTGCACGAAATAAGGATGATATTACAAGTCAAACTTTGTTTTGCGCCTAAGAAATGAGAATGTAACATCACAACAGATATTTTAGGGAAATCCACCATCATATCAGTATGTACACAACAACGTGACGAGCAATTTATCTATTAACTCCAGTGTAATCCACAAACAATGCACCATGCGATCAATTAATCCATCAAGTAGAATCCACAATTGGGAATGAGAATTGAAAAAAAATTGTAGTTCAACTATAAAACAATCTTAGCATAAGAAGATCGATAATAATTCAAAGAATAACCATGAAATAAATTATATCAGTTACACAGAAAATATATATACATGTTTAGTTTAGCACACCGATCAACACCATGGCGTCATAGAGATAGTTGATTCTTTTTAAAGTTGGAAATGAACTCTGATCATATATGATTAGATTCAACAATAGTCTACATATGTACACATTTTAGGAATACAAAAATTGTCTCCTTTCAAAATTTAAAAGTCTACAATGTATCTATCTATTAAATAAACAACTAATTTTAAGTACCGGAACTCGAAGCTTGTAAATGTTTGATGTCAAAAATTCAAATTGAGGACTTTCTCAAGTAATCTCACTTCCACCTACTAATCCAAGGACTTCACCAGTACCTCCCAACAAACGCTAGGGGTACTCTTCTTCCCCCTTAGCCCCTCGAGCCACAAAGGGGCCACACACAAAACCATAACAAAATAGCTTCCAAGCTTGACTCACAAGGAAGAGCTTCCACTCTTTCCCAAGATAGGATTCAAAAATATCACAAGTAAAACACAGTCCAACCAAATTTTGGCAGCATAACAATACCAAGTAAAAGTTAGATCCATTTCCCTTCTACACCATTTGTTTTATAGAAAAATCCCCAATGACACATGTCCTCATGCACAAATATTTATCTTTTTTAAATTAATTAAAATGTGCTTATTCACCCACACACTTGTCACACTCTCCCCAAGTTGCACAAGTAATTACCCTTTTTATTTTATTTAAAAATCCAAATTCCCTCACATTTCCCCAATGTGTTCCTATTTTCGCTCTTAGTTGTCCCTTAGTTCCCCAATTTCTCATTTAATGAGTGTCTCCTAACTAGATCTTAGTTAGAGTTGGATTAGGCATCTTCTTCTAGTTAGACTAGAGGTAGGTTGACTCAAGATTAGGGATGATTTTAAGGATGAAAATTTATTTTAAAATGTAGAAACCTTGGTGAATCTCATTAATCCTTCATATGCCAACTATAAAATGTGTGGCAATATTTTTGTAAAAATATTCAAATGTCTAAGGATTTTATATAGTTTGTATAAATTTTTGGCGATTTTTAAAGTAAAATAATTTTATCCTTTAGAATTTGAGCGAATCATTTTTAGAATAACAAATCTTATTTTGGGAAAAACCATGGAAAATTAGCCCGTGAGCGAAATTTAGCCCCTAAAATCATCCCTGCTCAAGATTATATTCCATGTGTACTCCTATTCTCTTATATTAATATTTCTTTCTATTTTAAAATCCATTTTATTAATTTCATACACACATGTGCATTTTATCCAACCTTTAGATTTTTAAATCACCTTTTTCCTAGAGTTTGATTATATCTCAAATCTTTTAACTTATGTCACAATTCCTTTAATCCTTTATTTAAATTCATACTTAGACTTAGTCTTAGAATTAGGCTTAGACTCTTGTTAAGCTTCTAAGATTATAATACACTGATTAATCATTTATTTTATTCTAACAAGGTCTAACCATTTAAAAGTTTACTAGGCCACCTAGATTTATTGACTCATTTTTTAAGTACATAAAGTTCCCTTCAAGACACACCTCTGTGCTCCAAGGGTTCCACTTGCCTTCTGACTGGTCTTGGAAGTTTTTCCAACCCTTGGAGTCAACACTCCATTCGGTCAACCTTGTGAGAGACTAAAGGCTTCTAAGGAATAAGGACTTTGCCTTATTGCATGCCCCTCAGAATTATTCGTGAGTGATTGTCTTAGTCCGCCCTCACAACATTGTGGACCTCTCAAACTAGGTAGTCGTTAACCTACAAATCAGGCCACAGCGGGAGTGCTAGTAGGTTGTGACAAGGACGATGCCACACCTCTCCCTCAAATGTCTGGTTTTTGTGCATGGCCCCTTTACTCCTTATGTGAATTGGATTAGCAATCATCATCAAGCCTACATCCACTAACAAAAATAGTGTCAATAATCCATATACATAAATCATATCGTAATCAATCATATGTCAAAATGAAATGCCCAAACAAATACAATCCACTCCCTAACTCAAAATGGAGTTCAAGGAAGTCCATTGATTCCATCAGCATCCATAACATGTCATGTGTCCTGCACACTCAAGAGAGCTCGTCAATAATATATTCCAATACATATGATTCATAATAGAAATAAGTCACAATACACCATCATCATAATAACTCATAATTGAAACAAAATTATAATGTACCATAACCGAATCACTTGCACACAAGTGTCCTCAAAGAATAAGTCAATAAAAGTGTGCTTAGTAGATTGGGATGTTATATTTAATAACATTAATGAATCTCTCAACTCTTGGCTCTCCACTCCATCAACCTCCAACTATCAATCTCTCAACTCTCGGCCTACTTCATAATTATGGTCGACGCGATGCACATGGACAAACCCTTATGTCGATCCTGGGCTTCTTCCATCCATTTTTTCGTATCGTTTGTAATTGTTATTTTAATTCTTGAATTGTTTATGGTCCTACCAAGACCCCATCCTCGAGTTGATCCCAACTCAAAGGTGTCTGACACGATCGCCCATAAAGAAACTCAATGGCGCCATCTTAATGGTGCTTTGATGGATGTTGTTGTATGCCAACTCTAACAATGGAAAGAAATCCTCCCAAATCTTATGTTGGTCCATCATGTACATACGTAACATATCCTTCAATACTTGGTTTGTTCAATATTTCTTCCTATCAGTCTCCGGGTGATAAGCGGTACTAAATTTAAGTTGGGTGTTCCCTAGGGCTCTTGGGAAAATCGTCCAAAATCATCTTGAAAACACTGGTTCCCTTATTGGATATGATTCTTTTGCTATGTCTGGCAGTTTCAATATCTTGATTATATAAACTCCATCTATTCCTAGTGCCTGATGTGCCATACGCACAGAGACAAAATGTGAACTCTTCGTCAGAGTGTCAACTATCACAAAAATCGAGTCGTGCCTTCTTGTCGTCAGCGGCAATTTCCCCAATGAATTCCATCGAAATGACCTTCCATTTCGATTTAGGAATAGCGTGTGGATGTAGCAACCCTGTCAGATGTCTATGTTTAGACTTCACTTGTTGACATTCTAGACATCTCGCCACGTAGTTGACTATGGTTGCCTTCATCCCTTCCATAAGAATAAGGGTTAAAAGTCAGCTCTCCTCTTCGTGACTCCAGGAGGAGCCATGCACACTGCTCTATGAGATTCATTTAAGATTCAACTTCTCAACCTGTCATTAGGCGACACGTAAATTTGATTATTATACCTCATTAATCTATCATTTTCCACAATAAATCCCTCAAATTTTGGTACTAACCTGGTGTCTTGTCCGATATTTTCCTTAACCACTTATACCAGTATTCGTCGCGTTGTATAGTTAGAATCTTTTCACATAGATTCCTCTGAAGAGGTATCACCAAAATATGCATGGTCTCTGAATCAACGCATCAACCACTCTGTTCATTGTTCCTTTTATGTAGGTAGTCTAGAAATTGTATTCACTAAGCCATTCTGACCAACGCCCTTTTCGCGTGTTCAAGTCGCTTTGCATAAAAAAGTGTTGTAAACCACAGTGGTCCATTTCTAGTTTGAATTTGTGTCCCATCAGGTAGTGTCTCCACATTCTCAGAGCATACACAATGGATATTAACTCAAAGCCATGCGTCGTGTAGTTCTCATCATGCTTTCTTAACTTTCTCGAGATGTAAGCGATCACTCGATTGTATTGCATCAAGAATCCACCTAAGCCTTCCTTGGATGCGTCTATGCATACCAAGAATTCCTCATCCATGTTAGGGACTTTTAGTATCAGTGTTGTCGTCAACAACTCCTTAAGCCTTCGAAATTCTTCTGCGCATTTCTTGGTCCACACAAACTTCTTTTTCTTCTTCTGTAATTTTGTAATCGGGTTTGCTATCTTCAAAAAACCCTTGACAAATCATTAATAATATCCCACTAACCCCTGAAGCTACGTTCTTCTGGTACGTTCGTCGGCATGGGCCATTCCATAATATCCTCTACCTTCACTGGATCTACAGTGATACCTTTGTCAGAGATGACATGCCCTAAGTAATGAATCTCTGATTGATAAAAAGAGCATTTCAACATTTTCCCAAACAACTTTTTCTCTTGTAGAAATTGTAGTACCGAGCGCAAATGCTCATCATGTTCTTCCATCGTCCGAGAATATATCGATATGTCATCAAGGAATACTCGACGGTAATCAAGCAAAGTCTCCACGACCCATCCTTCTTCCGTATGAAAATAACAGGAGCACCCCAAGGCGATACACTTGGACATATAAGTCCTAGGTCCAACAACTCCTTTAGTTTCACTTTCAACTCTTGTAACTCAGGGGTCGACATCTGATAAGGCTTTCTTGCCATCGGTTTAGTTCCAGGTTTTAGGTCAATGGTAAATTCCATCTTGGCTTCGGGAAACACACCTGGTAATTCTTTTGGGAACCATGTCCGCAAACTCTCATACCACCAGAAGGTTTTCTAATCCTTCTTCCATGCCCTTGAAGTTCGACGCTAAGTATGCATATAACTTGCATCCTTGCGCGTGATCTCTTGTAGTTGTAGGGAAGAAATGAACCGCAGGGATACTCCTCATTTTCTTCCTACAATCACACTTCTTTGTCCTTCATCGTCAGTCCAACTCAACCTCTTCATCTTACCATTGAGTATTGCATCATGTGATTCCCACCAGTCCATACTAATCATGTCGTCATAATATCTTAATATCATGATGTAGGTCGAACTTCGTTACACTATCACCAGGTTAAAGCGACAGTTCATACCCCTTCCTCCAACCATCTGGTTGGTACCCGAAGCCATATCGATGAATCTAAACTCATCTTTTTTAATGCATTTACCTAAATCCCTTCAGCGTGGTACTAGAATTGGAGCTCCCTATAGCATCGGGGTCTAACAAATACTAAAATTTCATTTGGCAATGGAAGTTGACGCCTCGATCACAATGGACTAGTGCTCGGTCTGGCGGTTATTTACCGCGGTCATGAATCCTATAGGCCTTGCCCATATCCACCACGGTAGTGTGTCCTATTGACCCAGTCGCTCTGGCCCTTTTATCCAGACAATATTGCTGGTATGGTGGCTCTCCATAAGACCATCACCCAACTCTGGTCCATTACTCCTGGCCCGGAAGTAGAAGTTGTTGGCCTACTAGCTTAAGATCATGGTCTGTTATGTGGACAAGCCTAAACTGTGGCTGCTAGTGGCATTGTCGCGGATGTGGTGGTATCATGTAGGGGTTTTGTGCTGAGGAACTCATCGTCATGGTGCCGTGAACAAGGTTTCTATAGGCATATCTTGATACCAAGATGTATTTCCTGGTTGGCGTCTAAATTTTTTGCACACCGGATGTCGTCAATCCCGACAGTCTTGTAGGAGTCATGCCCTGACTCTCACGGTCAAATCCTTCTTAGCTATGAGGTCTTATGGACTACATCGTGCAACGTCTGAGGCATTTAGATCCTCACCTTCACACGAAAGTTGGAGTTAAGGCCGATCACGAGCCTGTTGATCTCCACCTTTTCTGGGTTCTGATGCAGGGTGTATCGAAGTAGCTCCATAAATATGGTCCTATAATCTGGCACCGTACAACCACCCTATCATAAGGTGTTGAACTCATCGAGTTGGAACTCAATGAATTTCTCTGACAAATACTTCTCCTAAAATTATTCCTCGAATCGTTCCCATAACACGGCTTCGACGACCATGTTTAGTTGAGGTAGGAGCATCTTCCACCATAGAAGAGCACTCCCCTTTAGCTTAATACCACCAAGCAGACCTTCATGTTGGAGGTTGAAATCGTGAATCATGAAGCACATCGCCTTGCTCTCCAGCCATGCCTCAGCGGTTGATCCATCCGTGGCACTTATGGACTCGAGAACTTAACCCTCTCAAGTTCTTTGTGGATGCTACCAGTACTGGTTGGGGCACACTGTGGACCCTCAGGGTACATGCGCCCATGCCTCAACTCCATACAGACGATTAGTCAAGGCCTATGACCTTCCCTGGAAGGACCTTGTCAGACCATCCACATCCCTTACAACAATCGACTCATGCCCGAGGACTTGTTCTTCCCCTTTGGCCGGTTTAGACTCCTAGGGAGTAGGTGCTTCTGGAGACGTTGCACCTCCTTCGCCAGCACCACGTTGTGAATCTCGGTGGCATCCTCTAATCGTGATTACCACAAGGACAGGTTAATAATATAATTAGTGCTAAGTATTAATCGAGGGTTTAATTCAGTGGAAGGCGTGACTATCCACAATCACAGGGTTGAACCTGCTCGGATACCATATGTAACAATCCCATCGTTATGACAATGAGTGACAAACAACCAGTAAAAACAATTTTGATTTCATTAGGGATATACGTTAAATTAATAACAACACCGTTAACACGTCATCCCATTTTATTAATGAAACAATATTAACACAATAATCAACATTTGTGACATGAAGTCGACACCTCACTGCCATGAATAACAATATACACATTGACACATTAACGCAATAAAAAACGACCCACAATCAGTGCATTCATACAATTAATGATGACGCATAAAATTTATGAATCATAATTGAATAAAGACACCCAAACACATCTCCCTACTCATCATTGAGTAATTAACAACGCCATCAACGCGTCAACGAAGGACGGTGACATGTAAACATAATTAGACCATACAAAATCCATAGCGTGAAACAAGAGTCAATTATAAACGAGGCACAAATACCAAACACAAAATGACATTAGTCGTCATAACAAAATTCCATCTCGCGCAAAAGACTAAAATCTAAAACCGTACAAACATTATAATTCAATGTGTGCATGGAGTTTAAATCCTTGACTAGTCATACATCACACCATTGAACTATGCACGAGCATTCTATACAATTAATCCAACATTTAAACATCAATGCATCATGGCGCAAGAGACTTCGGTTATTTCACAAGGCGCAAGAGAATACCAATAAGAATAAATCATACTTAAATAAAATTAAGGCTGAATTAGTAACCATTCTCTAATCCAAACAGGAAACATCATTAATCAAGGCGCAATAGAAGGCTAGTCATTAATCCATTAGGCAATAACAATTTAAATGCACCCGAAACAGTGTTAAAATCCACATACTCTACAATATAAATTAATTCCACAAGATCCAATGTCTACAACAAGCACCCCTTCAATTTAATTTAATGCATGCAAGAAGTCTGAGGTCCACAAAATCATTTACTTACGCTAAGTTTGTGGGTGCGAGAATCTACCTCCTAATTAATCTCATCATCAATATGTATTGCACAAGGAGATATAAACCATTAATTCAACCTACATCAATTTAAGCTTAGGCGCAAGAGTATCCTCCATTAAACTCAGTGCACACATTCAAACTATTAACTATAACACTCATCAACACAGCAAATTCAAAGCGCAAGAGCAACTATCCATCATTCGTGGCGCAGCAGCTTTAATTAAAAAGCTAATCATCAATCGTCAATGAACAAGCGCAAGGTTAAGTAAGGACAGGCATGAGATCAGTTGGCTCAATAACATTCAATGCTATTGAAGGTGGTATATACATTGTCATGTATATTCAAGTATGTATATATCAATATAAGTTGGTGGTATTTATACCAGTGGATGCATCCTTGGGTGTTGAATACTACACGGCAGACTGGTTATTGTTTGCCCTGACTGCCTTCTATGCATTTGAAGAGATGGTTCCAGAAGGAGATTGGTGGGTGGGAAATCAAGATTTTATTTGTTTCACGTCCGAAGAATTACCTAGACTTGTCCCTTGAACAAATGAAGGATTTAAGTGGCGACCAAGCAAAAATACCTTTGTATCCATTACTAAACAAAATCGTAATCTTGTGCGTTGGAATGTATTCTCCACTTTCTCCAAACCTCCATTGTATTTTCCATGTACCTCTTCCACCTTTGTCTTTCATGCCGACGGATTTCCGCTGTATCTTCCCCTGCAATACTTTCAACGTTTTCAAAAATGTAAGGAAGAAGCTCATCACCTTTTGAAGTATGATTAGCGAACCGCGGTCACATGTATTGCAGGATTTACACGATCAACAATCCCAGCCATCGAGCTTCTGATCTGATCGATGGGATTTCGGCTTCAATTAGCATACCCAAAATCTTTAACAACCTGGTAAAGAGATTCTGAAATAGAAGAAAAAGGCCAACGTTGAGGTAAATCCACGAGTCTCTGCATGTTGGCAGTGCCATGCTTAGGTTAACATTTTTACTATCATGAGTTTGATTTGATGGATTAATCTGTAGTGAGATCTATGTATGTATCGACTGAGCAAGCCAACAATAATCAATAATGAATGGTTGAATAATCAGTTGGTGGTCCGATTTCTGGGCTAAACCCTGCCCGAAATCCGGAAAAGGCAAGCAGACAAGCGTGAACCCGTGCAGCAAGGGCGAAGCCCAGAGAAGGCGTGATTTAATGGAAGGAAGGTCACTTAAAGCGGAGAGTAAAGGTGCCAGTCTTTAGCTGACAGTCAGTTGGGCAAGGTGATTCGGTTTCACTAAAATCTATGCGATCCCAAGAATCCAGGCGAACTAGAGGTAAGGAATTTACAGCAGACGCCCCTATTGTGGTAACAATCGGGAACAAAACGGCTACGTTTTTAAGTAACCAAGAAAACACAGAGGGTTAAGTGAAGGTTTCCAGGCTGGTTACAATTAAAAACATAGAGAGAGAGAAGCCGGGAATAAAACACGCGTTGGGCGATTTGGGAAAAAACTCAGAGTACAAAGGATTCGCCCTCCAGGACGAATTCGTGGCTGTGACTTTGGTTTTTTCTACAATACATTTGCCAGAGAAGCAATGATATGCAGAGGTTAAATGGAAATTTAAATTCTCAAATGAGCATGCAGAACTAGAACGACTAACCACTCCACATAAGGCATAATCCACTTACTCATTAGTCAACAGTTAGCGCTTAGCCTTGGAGGCCTCTGATCTCCACCCAGGAATTGGATGAACCCATCGACATTCAAGGAAAAGAAGGGAGTATGAGTGTACAAGCATCTGGAGTGGTGAAATGCATTAAACACAGAGGTCAGGATGCAAACGCGGGGCCGAAGTGTGATGGTGCAGAGCCCTTGGCTCCCAAAAACTTAGAGACGGTAGAGGCATTTCGCTGAGCAAAAACACCTAGGCATTCACCTTTTAAAAAACCGTTGAGAGAAGGTGATCCCATAGAGAATTAAAGTGGCGATTTCACAGGGTATTAAAAAGAAGAAAAAGAACAAAACGCATAATCCTTGATGGAAAATCACAGAGATCGAGGGAAAAAATCGCCAGGAGAAAATTTCCTTCGCTGGACAGAAAAGCATGCAAAAACGCAGAGGTTTGTACAAGAGAATATTCGTCGGGGAAGGTTTATGCAGGTCAATACTGAAGGTAATGTTCACAGCAGTTTAATGCGGCCATTTGGTAGAGTTTTCAGGATAAATCACAGAGCAAGAATAAATTTAACTCAACATTGCGATACATATAGCATAGCTAAACAATTATCATTTAAGGCAGTGTTACCAAATTCTGAAGGAAATATTTAGCTCGATCATTCGACGCGCACCAGGGCAGCGACCCACAGTCGAAGAATATTCATCCAATTTCATATTACAAATGTTCTTCCATAAATCTAGAGTTCTAGAGCAATTACTGAAAACCAATTTATAACTTAACTAGTACAATTACAATGTAACATCCCGCTCTTGCACACTGAGCGAACTTATTCTTTGAGGACACTTGCTCACAAGTGATCCAGATTATTATACTATTAAAACATTGATTTTGATTATGAGGCGTTGTGGGTTGATGACATGTTGTTTTACTGCATTGACATAGACAAGTGTTATTGATTCAGTTTTACTGAGTGTGCAGGATTTTGAGAGTCGAGGATGCAGAGGCATCGATGGAACTCCTTGGACTCCGGATCGAGTCGGGGAGTGAACTAATGGGGTTTGATTGTTTTATATGTGATATTAGTACATCTGATTAGATGATATGATATGGATATATTTCTGACATGATTCGTTGATGATGCAGGTTGACGATAGCTTGCCGACCAGACTCACATGTGGAGTAGAGGGGTCACGCACGACTACCAGATATGTTGAGGGAGAGGTGTGGACAACAGCCCTGCCACAACCTACTAGCACTCTCGTCGTGGCTCGAACTATAGGTTAACGTTTACCTAGTTCGAGAGGACCCATGATGCCGTGAGGGCAAACTGCGACAATCGTTCATGATGATTCCTTAGAGACCCTTAGTCTCCCACAAGTTCACCTGGCAGAGTATTGACTCCAGGGGTTTTTGATATCTACCAAGTCAGTCAAGAGGCGAGTGGCACCCTTGGAGCACGTGATGCGTCCTGAAGAGCACGTCGCACAAGAAAATGGAAAGAGACGGGTGGCACCCTTGGAGCACGTAGTGCGTCCTGAAGGGCACGTTGCGCAAGAGAAACAGGAAGAGGCGAGTGACACCCTTGGAGCACCTAGTGCGTCTTGAAGGGCACGTCGCGTGGTTATTTAATAAATGAATAAACCTAGATGGCTTTAGAACAATAAAGTGTTAAGGAAGATTTGAAACCGTTCCCAAAAAAAAATGTGTCGCCCTGCCTAGGAAATTAAGGTCTAGGTCTAATCTTTGTTGGTGGTAAGATTTTACCTATTTTTTATAAAAATAAATAAATTAATTAATTAAAATAATAATAATAATAATAAAGATAATCTTCATTAACCTTGTGACAAGAAGGGGTAAGCAACTAAAGTGTTTTATAAAAATCTGTTGGGATAAAAATTTAAAAGGGGGGAAATAATTGTTTTATTATATTAGGATAATTTTAAAAATATTAATTAAAAAGGGAAAAGGGAAAAAAGTTAATTTCTACACCTACCAAATTGAGTTCTAAATGAAAAAGGGAAAAAGAGGAAATCTAAAATAATTAGGGAACTAGGAAAAAGCGGAAACCTTAAAAGAAAGAGGAAACACTAGGAAAAAACAGTTAGTCCAACTTAGTAAGGTATATACCATTTAAGAACTTTCTAATTTAAACTGAACTAATAAATTAATAATGGGGAAATTCATTAAAACCTGTAAGGGAATTTGGGGACACCTAGGAGTGACTCTAGGTGGGTGAGGGAAATAAGGGTAATTAATTAATTAAATAAATTAATTTATGGAAGAATGAAGGGGATGGGTGACACTTGTACGGGGAGGAATTTTAGGAATTAATTTATTAAACATTAATTTAATTGGAATTTTGGGAAGCTAAAGGGGTTCGAAACTCTATATAATGGAGGGAGGAGAAGGAGGAAGGATCTCTTTTGTTTTGCGTATCGTTACGTTGCAGAAATCTATACTTGGTTGACTTAGCTTGTGGGAGTTGGGATACCCAGCTCGATGAGGAGTGGTAGCTCGGCCTTGCGAGGCGAGCTGGGAGCTAGTTGAATCTCTGGATAGTGTGCATGGACCCTTTGTGGCTCGGGGGGCTAAGGGGGAAGAAGAATACCCCTAGCGTTGATTGGGAGGTACCGGTGAAGTCTCATTGATCAGCAAACGGGAGTTACATGAAGCACGCAGGACATCAACTCAGAGCGGGCGATCAGGCAACGGTACGCTTTCTTTATTTTTGCATGGTAGATTGTAGTAGGATTTATGCTTGGATCTGCTTGTTTAATTGGGTAAGTAAATTGATTGTCTTAGCGTTCTAGTTGATGACTGAATTTTTCCATAGCCTAGCTCGATGATTGATTGACTCCTATGGCCTTTGATTCCCGGCATGTCTTGACCGCCCTGTGGTGTATTGATTTGTGAAGGTTGTGGTTGTTTTTTCCTTTCGTCCCTAGCTCATCAGTCCTTGCATGAGCAGATCTTGATCTATGATCGTCGCTTCAGCGTTAATAGACCTATGGATCTCAACACCCTGCTTTTATGTGTGTGGATGATGAGCGAAGGACATTCCTATCATCTGTCTACCTTCGTTATTGTCCTTGGATGATTTTTTGATTTAGCCATCTAGCAAGACCTCTGCATATGGATTATCTTGTGTCCTTGTTGGTTTTTCTCTGTGCCTTGACTGATAGAATCCCTGCGATCATTTCTATGACTTTGCCCATTGGATCCTTGCGTTTCTCTTACTGTTGTCTGCGTTGTATTGGTATTCTGGCAATGTAAAAACGATTTGATTCCCTGTCTACATTTTATATTTGGTATTCTAGCAATGGCAAAACGAATTGATTTCATGTCTGCATTTTTATATTGGGTATTCTGGCAATGGAAAAACGAATTGATTTCATGTCTGCGTTTTTATGTTGGCATCCTGAAAATGGAAAAACAATTAAATTTATAAGTCTGCGTTTTTATGTTTAGTACACTAGAATTGGATAAACATTTTGTGTTATTTCTCATTATGTGTTGTAATGGTATCCTGGAAATGGAAAACGAATTAAATTCTCTGTCTGTGTTTTACTTTTGGTACCCTGGTAAGAAAAAGAAAAAACGTTGTTTTCCTGTATGCGTTGGCAGTGGCATCCTGGCAGTGAAAAAAGGAAACCTCGGTCTATTCATCCCTCTCTGGTTTGCATCTCATTTTTTCCTTTGGGGCAAATTTCCTTTGAAGAAGACTGCGCCTGGCACTTAAGAATTTATGTTTTTGATTACCTTGTTGCCTGGAAAATTCGCCCCTCTCTGGACTACATTTCGTTTTACTGTTGGAGCGATTTTTTCCCTTGTTGAAGACTGAGTTAAGAATTAAAAATGTATTGTTATTGGATTCCTTTGATTTCCCATGAATTGCAATTAATCAATGATGCATTTTTCCTATTATGGCCCACGATTTTTCAATTACTTGATGCTGCGTTTTTTTTTTCGTTTACCAACCACATTTTTTCCTTAACTGTTGATTGAGTTATGTTGAATGATTGGACCACAAATTTGCCTTTAAATTAAGACCGATATTGTTGTTTAACTACCCACGATTTTTTCTTTTAAAATGAGACTGATATTGTTGTTTAAATGCCCACGTTTTGCCTGGAAAATGTGACTGAGTTTGATGTAAATAACCACGGATTTCCCAATCTCTCGCTCAGCCATTTATGTATTGATGTGTATCCCCAATCTCTTGCTCAGTTGTTTAGTTATTGATGTGTAATCCTCACATATACTACTCTACGTTTGGGCTGAATGTGTTTTAGTTATTATTGCTTTTCATTTATAAATTAATCATTTATTCCTGCGTTGAATGCCTGGTATTTATGATGGAAATTTTTTATCATTACAGTCATGTATTCCAGCCTTGAATGAGACGAGTCTATGCATTCCTTATGGTTAAGTAGCTTGCAAATTATATATTTATTTCTGCATAAATTATACAGCCTGAGTGAGCCTAATGGTTAAAAACATGTGTTTCCTCTTAAGAGGTCACAAGTTCAAATCCAGAGGGGGGTAGGGTATGTATACCTCCGTAGAATTTACCAGTCAAATCGATGGGCAGAGGGGGGTCCCTTGTCCCACAAACAAGGGGGCCTCATACACCAATTTGGTGTGGCTTGGTCGTGACCTTAAAAATAAATTATTATTATTATTATTATTATTATTATTATTATTATTATTATTTATTATTGCAATTAATTGTTATTCAAATCATGTATTGTTGCATTGAAGGCGTAGCATTTATGTATTCCTTAAGGCTAGTTATGTTTTAGATTGTATTGGATTGTACTTAAGGTTAATTAGATTCGCAAGTTACTGACTAGTAGTCATTTAGGCTTGTTGAATTAAATATGTATTAAAAGTTAATTTGACATATAGTTGTTGTCTAACCTGGTAAATTAGACTCGAAGAATTAGATGGGTGTGTATGGACTTAAATTTATTTAATTTAGACTTGTCATTTTAGTTTAATATTGACTAAAGAAGACTGTCGAAATGACGCAAATTTAATCTTAATTAGATTGTATTTAATGATTGATTATAATGCAGATTTGCCTAATCGATTTGTAGTTGATACTTTTTGATTGAATTGAATGACTGAGGTGTTAGGTAGAATGGTCGATTGGACTTTTATTTATTGTTAATCAGATGGTAAGTTAGAGACTAATATAAAGGTTGGACTTGCTTAATTTAGAGGGTTAATATTTGTCAAACACTTGTATATGTTGACTAGTTTAGATGAGGTGATTGGTCGGGTTGTGGATGATGTCATTTCTTGGCTTGTGTCATCCCTTGTCTTCATCCTCTAGCATTTCGTCAACCTGTCGTTGGGGTATGGGTGTGGTTTTTCTTTCGGTATTCAGTTTCTAGCACGTCGGAGTTTTCTAGAGTCCTTGGTCCAGATAGGATGTGTTGCGTCGAGGTTATTGACGCGCTTATCACCTGGGGACGGCATGATTTCTGATGAGGGGATCATGACGCACCCTATTTGGATAGTGGCGTATGATAACTTGGTCGGAGTCGGTGTCTTCTGTGTGGGTGTTTTCGAGCGTTGTAAGTTGTTTTTGTGCACGGGTTGAATGCCTTCAGGCGTTTGATTCACGCGCCTTGAAGTTCTAGTCTTTGTTCGTCAACGTCATTGTGTCGGGAAGGGGAGGTTGTCCCTTAGCTTGTAGGAGTGTCTTTTTGCATCGTGTGGGTAGTCGTTCCTCCTTGTTATTCCGCGCATGTTTGCGTAGTTTCCCTTGTGCCAGTGAGCGAAGTTGTAGTTGCACGTTGCCTGGGTTGTGTGCTTATGTTCGTCGTCTGTGGTGCGGTTAAACCGATGTCGTCGTTGCCTTCTTGCCTCTTAATTCTTAAAAAAAAAAAAAAAAAATGCTTCGCCCGTGGCCGTAACGAAGGGGACGTTACATACAAGCTCCATAAAATACCTTAACTAACATCAAAAAATTCCGAAGCCGAAGATGTCCTCCTACAGCGGCGCTCCTTCCGATCTCCTGCCTACTAACCATTGAGACTTCACCGATACCTCCCAACCAATGTTAGGGGTACTCTTCTTCCCCCTTAGCCCCCCGATCCGCAAAGGGGCCACACACACACAATCCAAGGAAAACTCTAGCTCCCAACTCACCTCACAAGGTCGAGCTACCACTCTCTTTCGAGCTGGGTATCCCAACTCCCACAAGAAAAATACGTCAAGAAAAGTCTGGCAGCATAACCTTATGCATACTAGTCGTGATCCATTCCTCTTCTCTACCATTTCTTTTATAGATTTCTTCTTAGTGAACTTTCCATTTTCACATTAAATTAGTTTTTTTTTTAAATAATTTAGGAAATATTATCCCCCGTACACTTGTCACCCAATCCCTTAGTTGCACCAGAAATTCATTTAATTAATTAAATTAAATTTCCAATTTCCCTCACCCACCTAAAAGCATTCCTAAAAGCACTCCTTGTTGTCCCTTTATTCCCTCAATTTCCTTTAATGACTGACACCCTTCTTAAAGCTTAGTTGAGTTTGTTTAGGAAATTTCTCTAGATTAGATTCATGTCTATGTTCCACATTCCTTTTGCATTTAATTTCCCCTTTTTGTCTAAGTTCAGAATTAACAAGTTTTGCACATAGACAACAATTGATTTTTTGGATAATTTAATCCTCCTTTAAATTCTAAATTATATTTTTCTCTATCCCTCATTTATTAATGGATTAATCAATATTTAGACCTCATACCCTATTTATACCTATGCTTTAATTTCAACTAGGCTTAGCATTTTTTAAAGGGAAATTTTATAATTAATAAACTTTACTCATACAACATTTATTTTAAGGCTGACCATGTCCAAAAGATATTATTTTATGGGCACCTAGGTTCATTAACTCACCAATGTTAAAAATCGTGGCATGCCCTTCAGGACGCACTACATGATCCAAGGGTGCCACTCGCCTTTATTCATGTTTCGTTTATGCGACGTGCCCTTCAAGATGCATTACGTGCTCCAAGGGTGCCACTCGCCTTTTGACTGATTTGGTAGATGTCCAACCCTTGGAGTCAATACTTCATCAGGTGACCTTGTGGGAGACTAAGGGCCACTAAGGAATAAGGACCCTACCTTATTACATGCCCCTTAGGATCTTTGTGAGTGACTGTCTCAATCTTCCCTCACGACATCATGGATCTATCGAACTAGGTAATCGTTAACCTACAGTTTGAGCCACGGCGAGAGTGCTAGTAGGTTGTGACAGGGTTGTTGCCACACCTCACCCTTAATATCTTTGGTTGTTGTGCATGATGCATTTACTCCAAATGTGAGTATGATTAGCAAGCAATCGTCAGCCTGCATCCATCAATGAACATGTCAGTGATCCATAAAAAACCTCATAATATACCCAGTCATATGACACATATGAAACAACATAAACAATCAAACCATATACAGTCCACTCCCTGACTCGATCCAAAGTCCAAGGAGGTCCATCAATGCCATCAACATCCTCAATCTGTCAAGAGTCCTGCACACTCAGGAGAAACCAGTCAATAGTACCTGTCTATACATGATAACATAAAATGACATCATAATCCACAGTCTCAACATCAGAATCCATAAGCGAAGCAGTCAATCATATAATGAACTGGATCACTTGCACGCAAGTGTCCTCAAAGAATAAGTCACATCATGTGTGCGTAAGAGTGAGATGTTACAATTCACTTATCAAATGATCACCGCATCTCGTTCTCAATGGGTATAGGAAATGAAAGCAAGAATTATTCTGAGATAATGACTCTTAAGCTAATTCTATGCTTGGCCCAGTAAAAGGGAATTTTCCACCTACACACTTATGGTTATTCCAAGTTGGTCATTCAATGGATGAAATAGGATTTCAAAATTTAAAATTTCAACTTACTTCCATTATTTCAAGAGATTCAAAATAATGTATCATGTTTCTCTTACATCTACTTTGATCATGTCTACAAGAATATGACTATTGAAGCAGATAGGTTATCAAAATCTAGACAGAAAATGGACAAAGGAGTATGTAATTTTTCAAAAAAAAAAAACAAGTTCTCTTCACATAATATCTTAAGGAATCATGGATATAAATGATATAATGTAATTAATTTGCCTGCATATATACATATATTGAGTACTTTGGTTGGTTATTGATCAAAGAGAACTACAGAGTAATGCTTATTTTGTATTTTTGTAAATTTCTTAACATGGGGAAGGACAAGGAACTAATATTTTAGACTTCCTTTATTGTAATTAGATTCAACTAGTTTCTTGGTCTCTTTAAAGTAGTCCCACTAGAACAAACAAATTGGCATATAGCCAGCGAAAATGCCTTCATCATATATTGATGTAATTTTTTTATTTTCAATAATTAAATTACTAGCTTTTTTACTTGGAAAAAAAATTTTCTCTACTTCCTTTGTAGTTTGAAAAATATTACGTAAAGGTTTGAAGGTTGATCCTCTAACATATGTTTAGACATGTTGAAACTTGACATATTTGGATAGGATTTCCATCGATGGACTCATTAAATATGCCTTTCACTCCTTGGTCACCTTCAATTGTTATTCCAAGTACTCTTCATATTTTCATGTATATTCTCTACAAATAAAGAGAGTACAGACTAGCATAGATGTGGGTTAAGTCCATTGATTTCAGGTGGATATTCATTTGCTTCAATTGCTACAAATTCCCTCATGTATCTTTGTTGTAGACTCTCTGTATTATTAATTTCAATATTTTATTATGTTGTTCTTTAATCTTCTTTTGGAATCTCAAATCAGGGTTTTGCTTCTTTGTATTTATCATAGATAGTGTAATTTACTTAGGGAAAGATTATTCCTCCAAATAGATAGATTACCCTTGGCCCAAAACAAGCTTCCAATAGTTTCTCTCTAAGTTACTTAAAATCAAGTAGAGAATTAAATCCATAAAGTTAAAAATATTTTAATATAAAATTTTAAGATACATGATTTTGAAGGTGTCAATCTTGGTAACTATACATTAAATGTGCAAAATATTTTAGGTTTAAAAAAATCATATTTTTTTCTTTCCAAGTTACAAATCCCAGGGGATACCGTCGAGTACTTCCCCTCATCTCGAGGATGGTACCCACAGTAAAACCTAGATTCTTTAGGGCACAAGACTAGTCAACAACAAGGCTCGAAGACGTTACAATAATATACTATTTTTAAGAGCTCAATGTGTCACTTGTGAGAATTGAAATTGTATGGGGAGGATAACAATCTTTCCTCCCAACCACCCGATCTAAACCCAATTGACTAAAAAAAATCATAGTTATATTAAGGTGGAACCTCCTAATGATATGTGCCACATTTCTTGGTGCCATTTCCTACATCTATGTCGGCTTATTTGGATGGGACGCCAACTCTAAAATTCACTTGACATGACTATTTAGAATAATTGTTAATGTTGAATTATGCTTCACCACCAAGCATTATTGAAATTCCCCAATTAATCTGGACATACTAATATATTAATATTATACTTTTAAATGGGAATTCCATTTTGCATTCACTTGTTGTTAAATATTTAATTGTTTTTAATCAAACTTTTAAGGCATGCATAGTAATTAATTAGTATATATAATCACGGCGAAAAATATTACTTAATTTTGTTTGTGTGTTAAATGAAACTGAATCTAAATTATAGTATAAGCATCATGACTCCAAACTTTTGATAAATAAATTACTCTCGCCAAGATTCAATGAGATTAAATATGAACGTTGGAAATTATAACAGATAAATGAATCTCGCTAGGTTTCAATGATATTAAATATACAACTTGGAAATTATAACATGTTAATTTATAAATATGTGATATACCTCTCCTTGCTACACATGAGAATAGTAGAATAGTCGTTAACTTGCAATGAAATCTCATCATGGTTATAACAAAACTATTCATGGAACACATTAAAATATTGGAGTATGTATTAACTTACAATAAAATCTTATCATATGAATACTACATTGCAATTCTAGGGATGAGATTATTCACTATACAAAATATACGAGTACTCAAGCAAAGATGATCCACAGCAAACAAGGCAACAACACATTACTTAGTTGACTAAATCTCATCATGCCATTACTTAGTGAACTAAATTTCATGATACAAACACTACAAAGAGAACACCTTGGAGCGGAGGTTTTTGCAGAGGTTTTTAGTGTTACAATATTTAGTAAAATTTTGAAAAATCATTCCTCTACAACCTCCGCTATTTGAAGCGAAGGTTTTAACGGTTGTTCCATATAACTAAAAAAAATTGGGCCAGCAAAGGCTTTAGCAGAATTTTTTTGTTGGTGCTTATATTAGTAAAACGCATCGGTCCACTCTTACACAACCTACATCGATGCATACATAAACCTAAAAAGAATCGGTGCTCTTACAATTATTATGCAATGGTTCCACCTTTTTTTGTTGAATGAAACATTGGTGCTCTTATAATTATTACACATCAATTCCACATTTTTCGTTGTATGCAGCATCGATGCTTTTTGAGTTTATGTACATCTCCTTCTACTCTTTTTTGGATATCCCTACCAGCAAGTATCAGTTTTCCAATCATTTGTCCCTTGGAATTTTCATAATCTCCTTGAAAAAATAAAATATGGGAATCATCAGATATAAAAATTACAAAATAAGATATCGGTGCCTATAATAAATCGGTACACACTTGTGTGTTAATCATATGAATACACACCAATATATGATAAAAATGTCTTTGCAAAATCGTAAATGGTTGTTTACACATTGTTGTATTCACGTTGTTCTTTATAAATTAATAGAAGCACTAATGCCTAAGTATTTTTTATTGTGCATCGTCGACTCATAAACAAATTTAAAACATGATGGTTTCGATATTAAAAGAAATATTAATTTCATTTTAAACTTAGTGGTGTTGTTGACATCAACATGTGCACAGATGCTCTATCCTTGTAAGGTGCACATCAATAACCACACAGGCATTTAAAAAAAATTATTTACATTTTAAATTTATCGGTGTTGTTGACATGAACATGCACATTAATGCTTTATCCCTATACAGTGTGCACCACTAACCGTGAATGCATTTAAAAAAAAAACGACAATGACAACCTTGTTTGGGATCCAATGCAATGAGTGTTCCCATTGCAACGGATACTAAATGCCCCTTATATAAGTAAAGAAACCCTATAAAAACATATTGCTTAAAAAACATTTATCATTGTGAAATATAGAGAGGGAAAGCAAGAGAAACAACAAGTAAGCTAGGGATTCCAATATCGAATGTGACTATGCAACCCTTTTAATTTTTTGAGAATGCACTGAAAATTGCTTGAATCAAATAGGAGGAAGATTAAGATGATTAATATAATGAAATCACATACCTGAAATTTCTCCTTTGTAGATTTGTATGTGACCTATGGTGATCCCTTTCGAATTTGGATCTTCAAAGAAATCCACCTTCTCCAAAGACTTTGTTGGTAAATATATTTTTCATAAATCTCCCCTCTAAATTTGGCAAAATAATGAATAGGGTTTTCATTTACAAACACATATATTTAAAAAAACTAAAATTCTCACTTATTATTTTGTTGTATATTTTGGTGCATTGATGAAAAATGTGTGCATTGTATTTTATTTTGTAAATTACTTTCCCGGTGTGCGATGCATCCTATAGCGCATTGGTGCAGTGTTTACATAAAAACGCACAGACAAACAATTTAATCTACAAAATACAAATGCAAACATTCACATTTAAATTTTGTGGAGGTTTTTCTTTACGAAACAAATAACGACTGAAATGCCCACTCATTTTTTCGTTGTGTATTTCAATGCATTAATGATAAACGCACGCGTTGTTGTTTTTTTAACTGTTGACCCATTTTCATGCGTCCCCTTCTTTTATTTTTTATGCCATACATACAACCATTTTTTGCACCCATTTTTCTTTCTGTTTATACTTGGGAAATTTTTTTGCAACACTTAGATATTTTATTGGTTTGTGCAGGATTTTTTATCCTATGCGGAGACTCCCTTTTCTATAACAATTTCCCTTCACTCTGAACAAAACATTCTTCCGCAAAACTCATGTCCTGCACAACCCAATACTTAGTTTATTTTAACCTTTCATTTTTGCTTAGTACCCATCATCACCCTCCTCTCTGCACAAACCTTCACTACACAAAAAACTCCTCCCCGCACAACCTTTTCTTATGCACATGTATTCTCCCACACAACTCTTGTGCGGGACACCCTACATATCCCGCTCTCCGCACTCACCATGCCTCCACACTTCTGCACCTCTGCACACCTTTCCCTTCTGCACTTTTGAAGTTCCGCATAACTAATGTTATAAGGATCGATCTCTCTATATATATATTTAGTGAAATATTTATAAATATTATGTACCTTGAACGTTCTTCAAGGGTCACTTATTGCACATTAATGAATTCTTATTTATGAGGTAAATGGAGGTGATCTAGGGGTAATGTGAATTAATTATCCCACTTTCCCATGAATCATTTTCTTTTAAAAATAACTTCCATTTGTGGTTGTCTGTATTTCTAAAGGAATTTGTACGTATAGAAAGGATACAAATGTTAAGAGATTGAATTTCCATCTATACAAGAATAAATGATACAATAATCAATGCATTCTTAAAAGCACTAGAAATTGTTAAGGATCTTGAAGGCCCACAGTTTGTAAGAGATTTGGGAATAATAACAAAAAAACAATTAGCAATGGAGTTGAGTGAAATTAAATGCTAAAGCATCATGGGCCAACAAGTTCGATGAACTCGCTGATTTTTTAGAGGATGAAATTAAATAGTGGTTTGTTACTTATGTAAACAATAATGAAGGTCACTTGGCATCAACAGATCAGTTACACTCCAAGTTTGAAGAAATTTAAGAAGAAAAATCCATGCTAAGGGTTAAACAAGACATCACCATCACACCAATGAAGGATTATATTGATGAGTGTCTCAAGAAGTTGTTGGTGGAAATAGTTAACCCAGAATAACTACCGAAAAATAGTTATTTGAAGAAGACTCACTACCGAGATATAAGGACAAAGACCCCCAAAACAAAGAGGAGAATCAAGAGAGAGAGATGCATCCATCCATCTTACATTCATCTACCATTTTGTGAGTGTTTTTATTTTCAAATCATTTCCCTTCCTTTCATCCCAGTCTTTGATCATCTAGCTTTATTAAGTGTATTGCTCATTTGTAAAGTCGATCCCTGACTGCATTTATATTTTTCTTCAAGGTTTCTTCTACTATTTTATATGGTCCACGGGAGCCCCAATCCCAGTCTATTTGGATGAATGCCTTTACTTTTATCATTTAAGTATCAGGAACATTACATCTTGTGATAGGAAAACACTTTATTTGAACTTGAACATTCAATTTGTAATATTTTTTTTACACTAGCAAAGAGTTATTTTCAGGAGTTCATAACATTTGTGGTTTCAGAATTTTTATAAAGTATGAGATCTCATGTGTGTTTATCCTAAGCATCTTATGAGTTTCTATGAATGAAAACGTTTAAAGTTATTTGATTTCTTGACCACCATCTTTTTTTTTTGTTTATGAGTCTTGCTTCAAATCCCCTTTTTCATTACCTAAATGAATGGATGTGATGGAATGGATGCAGTTATTCTTTCATGTGAGGTTATCATATTTTTATTATAATTCATTTATTATTTGATCAGTTATTTTACCACCTATTCCACTCACAGGTGTTCATGTTATGAATGTATGAATCTATGTTTTGAGCAAGTTTATTGAATATCTAAGTGAAAAAGAGGAGTACCACCTCTATAAAAATGTAGAGGGTATCTTGATAAGTTCTTCTAGAAGACCGTAGGAGCTTGACTCTAGTCCCTAACATGAATAGAGATCAACATTTTTTGTGATTGTATTGGGGATTCAAATAAAATTTAATATTTTACCTCTAGTAAATGACTCATCCTGATCCAGTCCAACCTCATATTCTCATTGGATTGGATGACCAAAGAAGTGTTTTGAATCAATTGTATGCTTTGGTCCTAAAAAAACAAAAAATCGAGAAGAACTAGAGTGATATTGGCAAGTATTGGCTCAACAAGAACCCTCGGTTCCTCATAATCTTGAAAAGTGAATCCAATAAATATTTTCAATACTAGACACTTCAAAAGGTTTTGAAGGACCTGTAACAAAAGGTAGAAGAAATATTATTGAACAAACCAGTAGCTCTATGATTAAGACTTCTATCTCTTTATTTCCATCAGGTTCTAATCATCAAGAAGAGATGGTATACCATTAAGAACAAAATGATGAAACAAGAAATGAATAAAGGCGAGAATAAGGTGGAAGAAATAATGACAGGAAAAGAAACCAAAGACGAAGACAAAGGATAAGTCCTACGTCTCTTCAAGGAGAACAACATCAATTGCCAAATCTTCTTGTTGAGATATTATCAGTATTTAATAGTGATGGGATAATCAATCCTGATAATCATTTGGATCAATTTTTAATAATATATGATATACATGGAGTAGTTCATGATGATGTTATGATCAGAGTATTTCATCAAACTCTAATTGGCCTAGCTTATGACTCGTATCTCTCTTTACCAGGAAATTCGATCACATGTTTCAATGATATTGAGAATGAATTCATGGGTAGATATGCTCATCATGTTGCATATCATAGCATATTAACTCAATTTACTCATATTCATTTGGATAATAATGAAAATATCAGATATTTTAATCTTTAATTTTGAAGAACCTTGTAAAGAATACCAGAAGATCAATGCCCTAATGACCCTGTCATTTTGGGATGTTTCAAAAATGCAATTCCTGCAAATGAAAAATATGCAATTAAATATGCTCGAATTACTACTTTAGATGAGGCTATGAGGAAAGCACAAGAAATGGAGGAAGATGTGTTGGAGAGCAATGCAGATACTGATATTATTTTAGGAAGAGTGCAATGAAAAATGATGCCCCTTGTAGTTTCATATCATACCACATCTACACCAATCCGAAATGTAGATGATAGATCAATTGCAAGAGAAATATATCATGTTCAACCACCAAGATTTCAAGCCTTTCCCCTCTAAAATGAGCCTTTTCATGCAAAGCAAGATGTTGAAATTCCATAGTTGAATTGAATTGTTAGATGGATGCAAAATAAGATAACTCGATTAAGGAGAATTGAAGAGAAAAGACCACGAAAATAGCATCAGAATGTTGGAGATCCAATGTATGGCTTCAAGGAACGTCCAGAAAAAAAATGAGAATATTGACAATCCCAAGCCTAAAGCTCCCCGATTTCAAAATCCAAATGTTGTTGTAATGGATGAAATAAATTGTGAATTTCTCAAAGATGAAGATCAATTCCTGGATCCTCTAGGGTTCAATAATGAGGAACTTGTTAGAATTATTAAATCCATGGAAATGGGTGATGATACAATGCCATTTTTAGAAGGAGACTTGGTAGATGAAGAAGAGAAATTTTTAAACAAGGAATAAGATAATATGGTCCAAACATGGGCTCAATTGAATAAGTTTCAAGGAATAAATCTTGTTCCTCCACAAGTCAAAAAGACAAAAGGATCTAAAGGTGGCCCTTCCATTCCAAAAAAGAATGTTGGGAAAAAATCTCAGAAAAGTAAAGAAAGAGGAAGTTCTTCCAAGATGACTTATAATATTATTGATGACTTGAAAAGGTTACAAATTACCCTTCCATTTTTGGAAGTGGCGGAGATTCCCCAACAAAAGGAAAATTTACTCAAACTATTGGAAAATGGAGACAATCCTGATACAAGAGTAAATGTAGCAATCATCAAAAATCAATAACAATGTTTTTCTTCTTTTACAAGAACAAAAGAAAAAATACATCATTTTGATATATCTTTGGAGACACCTGAATTGATATTACACGATTGCACGGTAGATAGTGGTGCTACGAATAATATCATGCCTCTTTCTATAATGCAAGAAATTGGTTTTTAATGTACTAAGTATTATGAAAAAGAATAAAATATCCATGAAATTGATTCAAGAAAAGTTCTGGCATATAGAGAAATCAAATATTCATATGCATACATGGCCCTTAATTTGGAGTTTGTCCTCCTAGCCGACCTTCCTTCTAATGTATTTCTGAAATTTCAGCCCCCCTAAGTTTAGACTTCCAACATGTAGTAGTATGAATTGTCTTCTCTTCATTTCCATAAGTTTGATCAAAATTGGATGTTCCAAGTGGAATTTAGGGTAACTTCCCCACACCTTGTTGAGTTTTTGCCTTTCCAGGAGAGAGAGCTTGTACAACGTGCCGCATGAAAAAATGTTTGATATCCTAATCTAAAACTTGTACTGGAAATACTACAGACTGTCCTCTTTATAATGCAATTGTTCTTACTCAGTTTGGATCATCTCTGAAGAATATATGACTATTTTACCTGGAACACTTGTTTGAGACTAGTTAATAGGACAAGTCATATACCCTATCTTCCATAAAGTGTATCTCTGAACGCATGACGAACCAGAAGCTGAAATTTTTTCCACTGATACCTTGATATGTCTATGGAAAAACCTCTAAATTTCACAATCTGAATCATCCCAGAAAAAATTCTATAGTGAAAATTAAAAGATGAATTTCTTGGAGAAGAAAAACCCTAGGATTAATGAGCTCTTGTACCAAATGTTATGATCCAATGACTTAAAAATGATACAAATTCAATAATTGCAATCCACTTTGAGAGGGAAACCTTCTTTCACCATGTATCCACTTCAGAATACAATATGAGATGAGATCATTTGATCCTAATACTAGATCTCCTTGAAATAAATATATAGGAGACAAAGGGGTACAATTATGATGAAAGGGTGAAATGAAGGGTTCTAGACGACCTACTAGAAATGTAATAATTTAATATCTATGGATTAATAATAGTTTGTATACATAACATGGGTCTTTATATGGGGCTTAACATTTAACATTCTACTCAAAACTGAGGGAAAAACACTTATTACATCTTCAAAAAAAAATTGAACGATGTAGACTATATGGCACTTCTCTTAATCCTAAGAAATGTTTGTTTGCAATATCAGAAGAAAATTTTCTAGGACACATTGTAAGTAAATATGGAATTTATATAGACCCGGAAAGGACTAAATTCATTGAAGAATTAAAGCCTCCCACTAGCCATAATTTTGTTTAGTCATTTTTTGGGAAAATAAAATGTGTTAGAAGATTTGTTCCTAATGATGTTGCCACTGTTAAACCAATAAATAAGTTGCTAAAAAGGGATCAAGTTTTTTAATGGTATGAAGAAGCCCATAAATATTTCTTGGACATTAAATTGGTAATCTCCATAGTTCTAGTCCTCATTAGTCCTAATTTTGAGAAAGAATTCATTATCTACTCTTTTGCTTCAAAAGAAACTATTGTTGCAATACTAACTCAAAAGAAGAATATGAAGGAAGAGAACCCTATTTTCTTTATGAGTAAGTGCTTTCAATAATATGAATTGAAGTACTCCCCCATGGAGAAACAAGCATTTTCATTAGTCAAGGTAGCCTCCTACTTCATAAATTACATCCTAACATCTCATGTGACTACATATGTTCCATATCTTCCTATAAGGATGATGTTGTCTCAACATCTTAGAGAAGGAAGATGGGGAAATCGGTTGGCCAAACTAAAAGAATATGATATGGAGATAAAATGACTAAATGTTGTGAAAGGACAAGGATTTTGTAAGCTAATTAGAGGTATTGAGGAAGTATACATTGAAAACACCCTTGCTACACAAGATGAGGTAATAACAAGATCTGAATTGTATAAAAATGTTATCTTTTATTTGAAATCATGGAAATTTCCAAATGGTATGACAACAAAAGAGAGGATATCATTGAAAATGAAATCAAATTCTTATGTAGTGCATGCTTTGATTGAGTAAACCTTGTGTAGTCATCCGACTTGATCCAATTGAGAGAAATATTAAGATTATAGTTAAGTTACCAGGCTCATTCCCTTTACAGTCAGGGAAAGACTCATGGAGTGATAACACCCTCCTTTTATTTTTATTCCATACATACAACCCTTTTTTCCACCCATTTTTCTTTTTGTTTATACTTGGGAACAAAATTTACAACATTAAGTTATTTTATTGATTTGTGTGGGATTCCTCATCCTATGTGGAGATTCCCTTTTCTATAACAATTTCCCCGCACTCCACACAAAACATTCTCTCGCACAAATCATGCCTCTCACAGCTTAAAACTTTGTTTATTTTAACCTTACCTTTGTGTAAAGGACCCATCATCACCCTCCTTTCCGTACAAACCTCCGCTCTGCACAAACCTCCTCCCCACAAAACCTTTTCTTCCACAAACCTCCTCTTTGCACTCACCATACCTCTAAACCTCTGCACACCTTTCCCTTCTGCACTTCTAAAGTTCTACACAACTAATGTTGTAAGGATTAATCTCTCTGTATCTACGCTTAGTGAAATATTTATAATTTTTGTGCACCTTGCACATTCTTCAAGGGTCACTTACTTCACATCAATTAATTTTGATTTGCGAGGTAAAGGGTGGTGATCCGAGGATAATGCGAATTAATTATCTCACTTTCTCATGAATCACTTTATTTTCAAAATAACTTCCAATCCTGTTTTCCCATATTTTGAAACAAATTTGTAAGTATGGAAAGGATACAAATGTTAAAAATTTCAATTGCCACGTGTATAAGAGTAAATGATAAAATAAGCAATGCATTCTTAAAAGAACTAGGACCTTGAAGTCCCACAGTTTGTAATGGATTTGAACAGAATAACAAAAGAACAATTAGAAATGAAGTTAAGCACGGTTAAAGCGTCATGGTCCAGCGATTTCAATGTATTTGTTGATTTTCTGAATGATGAAATTAAGCGGTGGCTTGTTACTTTTGTAAACAATGATGAAGACCACTTGGCATCAATAGAGCAGCTACACCCCAGGTTTGAATAAATTGAAGAGGAAATATCCATGCTGAGGGTTAAACAAGACATCGCCATCGTACCAATGAAGGATTATATTGATGAGTGGCTCAAGACGTCATTGGTGGAAATAGTTAACCCATAATAACTACCAAAAAATAGTTATTTCAAGAAGGCTCGATGCCCAAATATAAAGACAAAGACCCCGACAACAAACAAGAGAATCAAGAGAGATAGAGAGAGAGAGATACATCCATCCATTCCTCTTCCATTTTGTGAGTGTTTTTTATTTTCGAAGCATTTCCCTTCCTTTCGTCCCAGTCTTTGATCATCTATCTTTATTAAGTGTATTGGTCATTTGTAAAGTCGATCCCTAACTACATTTCTCTTTTTCTTCCACGCTTCTTCTACTATTATATATGGTCCACGGGAGCCCCAATCCCAATATGTTTGGAGAAACACCTTTACTTTTATTGTTTAAGTATCATGAACATTGTGTCTTGCGACAGGAAAACACTTTATTTGAACTTGAACATTCAATTTGTAATATTTTTTTACTCTCACAGAGAGTTATTTCCAGGAGTTCATAACATTTTTGGTTTCAGACTTTTTATAAAGCATGAGATCTCATGTTTGTTTCTTCTACGCATCTTATGAGTTTCAATGAATGAAAGCATTTAAATTTCTCTTATTTCTTGACCACCATCTTTATTTTGTGTCTATGAGTCTTGCTTCAAATCCCTTTTCTCATTACTTGAATGAATGGATGCGATGGAATGGATGTAGTTATTCTTTCATGTGAGGTTATCATATTTTTACTATAATTAATTTATTATTTGATCAGTTATTTTACCTCCTAGTCCACTTACAAGTGTTCATGTTATGAATGTATGAATATATGTTTTGAGTAAGTTTATTGAATAACTGAGTGAAAAAGAGGAGAACCACCTCTATAAAAATGTAGAGGGTATCTTGATAAGTTCTTCAAGAACACCCTAGGAGGTTGACCCTAGTCCCTGAGAAGAAGAGAGATCAACTATAACTTACTTAATCGGTGTGCTACACCATTTATATAGCACTGGTGCGGTGTTTAAGTAAAAATGCATCGACAAATAATTTAATTCACAAAATGCAAATGCAAACATCCGCATTTAAATTTTGCAGAGGTTTTTCTTTGTAGAGAAAATATCAGAGGTCATTCTTTGGTGACTATCATAATTTAGTGCATTAGTGTGTTTTGTATATATAGATGCATCAGGGTGTCATAATATAATTAGGAGCACCGTTAAATTTAAAATTTGTTCGAAATTTTGTTTGAAGTTAGATTGTTCTATGATTTTGTTGTGGCAAACAACAACCCCCTTAATTTTTTATAAAATTAAGGGGCCCCTCATTGAATTTTGGAAAAGATTGCCTCTATTTACACTTGTCTAGGTTTGAAAAGATGGTTTTATGATTATTTTCTTGGGGTTTGATTTTGCGCATTTATTGTTTCCTTTGGTTTATCTTTCAATTTGATGATGATTTAGTGATGAAATTGTTGCATCATGAAAACTTCTTTTTTTGTTACATTTTCTTCACATACAATATGGTTGCACCATCTTAAGTTCCTGCAAACAAAACATCTAATCAATTCTATTATTCAAGTTTACTTGAACAAAACATGATGATCTTGGTAAGCATATTGATTTATTTTTTGTCAATATATATTTGTAAATATATTAGAGTTTAAATAATTTTTATTTTATTTTTATTTTTAATGTATACAACAAAATACATAAGCTTTTGTAAATAAATCATAAAATTTTTAATCATGGTTATTAGTCCCTACCGTACGTGTAGAGGGACTATAGCGATCGATAAATCGTTGACCTGGTATTAGATTGTGCATTGACCAAAAATATTTCCATATTGTCTATTGTTGGAACAAGGGAAGTGAAGACATCGATTTTAATATAATAAAAAGTATCATGTTTGTCAAGATCTGAAAAACACAGAGGACTGGAGGTCTTATTGCAGCCTTCGTTATTCCCAATGTTAAATATATTGACATTTCCAATGTATTTGGTAGTATATGGTTTTTTTGAATTATATATTTTATTATGCATTGGTCGACGATGGATTAATGCTAGCATTAGTTTGAATGTCTCCCTTAGCATTTTTTGCTGGGTAGAATACATTCTCTACCATATTACTATGTCTAATTTTTGCTTTATTGTTGCGTGCTTCGAGAGAACAGGCTTTCCACGCTGCATATTTTCTTAAATGCTTGCACAGGCCTACGCCCTTCGACGGTCCTGACAGTATTAATTGTTTACCTAACAACTCTGGCAGTGTTAAATGATTATTGTACAGATGGGTTGCAATACAGTTGCGTTCATGGTCGGCATCGGTGCTCGAGTGTTCGATCCTTGTTCGGTGCTTCGTTCCATGGTTTTGGTTCTTGTTTGATTCAACTTTGCAAATTTGAGGTCCTGCAATTGCAGTTCGAGCTCTCTGTGGTTGTTCATTGGTTTGTTGTTTTTCAAATTTGCAAGTTGTTGGACCTGTTGTTGTGGTTTGCAGTTTTTGGGGATGAGCTCTTGTCGTCCTTTGTTGATGGGTAAGTTTCCCTGTTGTTGTTGTTTTTCAATGGTGGCAGCCCCACCATCTTTGTCTGTGCTCTTAGTTTCTGTTCCTGGAAGGCATGTGTCTTGCAATGCAGAGGGCTTTATGAAAAGTAGTTGGGAGCCATCAGAAGAGGAAACCATCGGGCGGGGTCTGTACGCAGGGTATGCTTTCATTCTGTGGGTGGGAACACTGTGTCTACCTATTCTATTTCTGCTGAGTAAAGTTATTGTTTTATTTATTTCTATGTTTTCTTGTCATCTGCTGTGGGGACTAGGGGGGATTTAAGTTGAGAAGAAGAAGGTTCAAAGATACATACGGGAATTGGTACCCTGCTTTGTTTTTTTTTCTATTTTTCTACCTTTTATTTTTTTCTCCTGCTTTTCTCTGTTTTCATAGAAAGTGAAACTATGTAGAAAATAGCTTCAAAGTGACAGTTGAAAAGATGAACGAGGTAATAGATGTTGAGTCGTACGAAATATCTACACAGTCCATTGTACATGACAACATTGACGTGGTTTTGCATAGAAATGCACTTTTTAGATTGGATGCATTCTTGTATACTATTAGGGATTGCCTTTTTGATACATTCCAGGTTCTATTGCATTTCCGCTATTCATCGACCGAGCTGCGCAATGGATTGATAGATTATTTCTTGACCTGTTTTAAAAATGGCGATGTCGAGGCTTTGCAGTCCTATGAATGAGAACTAGAATCTGATTTTCTTCAACAGTTGCATGGAATACAAGATGTCACTACGTATTTTTCAAAAATGCGGTTGTCTGCATCTCCAGTTCTGCCTCCGCATGAGAGGGGACTTTGGGGAGAAACATTTTGTATACGATGGTTGTCTAACTGGTTAAATATATCAGTTTCCATTTGGTCATTGACAAGAAAAACAAGATATCTACTATTCAATAAAACTGCATCTGACAATCCATATTGCATCTTGTTCCATGATGAAAATTCCCTCAGTGGTCATTATAAACCACTGGTGTACAGAAAAATGCCCAGATGCAATATAGAAGGTCCTTGTATCTACTTGTTCGTTATTTTCAAAGACCTTCAATCGCAATGCAAAGGGATTTTGCATGGCATAGATTGCCATGGTTTACAGCTGGCAACAAACGTTGTGTCTAACTGTGGAGATAGTCTGTTCAATGCAATTTGTTGTTTCGTACCAACAGAATTCGATGTTCAGTCGCTACGACTTTACATTGTACAGTCCTTTTGCAATGCAATTATAGGTGGCAGCCAACAGGCTTTTAGGTGCTTGCATCAGCACCTTTTCCCATATCTCGTAGAAAATATGACGGCAGTTGGAAGTTGGTAGGAATACCTTGTGAACATGGTGCTTCCATATGAAAAAGGATGTATGGAGGGTTGCAGATTATGTTTGCAATGGTTGTATGTCATATTTAGGGTTAATATCCAGGTGTGGTTTCCCTTGCCATATGCCACTGTCCATTCCTAGGTTATTGATTCAAATTGTGATCGAATAAATGACATCCTTTCATTGAAAACATATACAACACATATCCATTATGAACCTTTTCTTGCACATATCGAAAAGGGTTGATTGTCCATGCCACCCAAACGGCATTGAATTTTCATACACGTGGAATGTTTTTTTGTGAAAATCAAAGTCCTCCCAGTTGCGATATGGGCGAACAGGGCTTGAACAAAAAGAACATGCATAAAATTCATGACAGTTGTGATGAGGCCATAGACGGCTTAGACAAAAAACGTAGAGTAAGTTATCACAATTTGAAAAAACGTATTCGTCAAATTCGCCCGACTTCTTATAAGGTCATAGAGACCTTGAACAAAAAACGTAAAGTAGTTTCTCAGAAACTGGGTGAAAGTGAAATTCATCCCAGTTTCCACCAACTCATCCTACCCTTGGGCAAGAAACGTAGACTAATTTACCACAACTTGAAAAAGGTCATGCGCGAGAGGAAAAAATACATTGCTACACTTCCTTTTAGAGAGAAACTCACATATGACAATGTAAAGAAATTTGTTCATGCAAAACAAAGCATAAACAGGTGCGATTGCATATCCCAGAATGGTGATGCAATTATATGACTTCGTGATCTACAAGCAACACCATGCAGTAGTAGCAATGAAAACCAGGAAACAATTTCTATGAATACTTCCCTACAAAAGAAAAATGCAAGACAGAACTACATGAAACAAATTAAAGACACTCCTTCCATTGCATGTGCAATTTGTCAACAATTGAATTTTTCAAAAAACAGTAAGTCTTTCACGCCTGATTTGCAAGAAGAATACCTCCGCTTGACAGCCCAGGATAAACCATTTTCCAGTGCAAAAGTTTGTCTTCCATGCAAACGATCACTTGAAAATGGAAAACTGCCACAGTTTGCAACTGTTGACCGAATAAGATGTAATACAGCACTAGCAGATGTAAGTGCACTTACGAAACTCGAGGAGATACTTGTGTCTCTGTGAATTGCATTTTCCCAAATCAGACCTTGGGGCTATAAACGACCCCAGATGGGCTTAACAAGATCAATTATTAATGTGCCTATTCAGCTAGATGTTGTGTAAAAAGAGTTGCCACAATCTATTAACAATACAATTACAATCGTTGTCGCTCTAAAAAGACGCTTGCGATACAAAAATGCCTATCAGACAGGCAAAGTGTGTGTGCATGCTATTATGAAAGCATTAAAGGAATTATGTTCCAAAGCCCTGTACAAAGCAGAGAACATTTGTATAAATGTCAACTGGAACAGTGTTCTCACAGAAGAACATGGCAACTCTGTAAACACTCTTGAAAATCCTAGTGATTTTGATGCAAGTGATGAATCAGACAATGAAACAGTTGTTGAAACATTGGTGCATGGATTCACTGATTCACAGTGCATTCGTGACTTGCAAGACAAAACTGTCGAAATTGCACCTACCGAGGGGCAGCATCCACTTGGAATATTCAAGGACAAATTCGTTGAGGAAATGAACTTTCCAACACTCTTCTATGGAGATCCACGTGGCATTAATATTACAGAACGATTCAGTTATCAGAAAATAGTTCGATGGGAGTTGCTAAATTCAAGCGGTTGCTTCTCCTGTCACATAACAAATTTGTTTTTCAAGACAATGCGCATAATAATCGAGCAAGTTTAGTCCTGCATGTGGGTCTGAATAAGAAAAGGCCAGTTACAAGGAAGAAAGTTGTTCGCAAAGGATGTGAAGTACAAAGTTAACCTAGAAAAAATTATCAAATCTGATATTCGATACATAGATTTCAAAAACATATGCACCTCTCCTGACTATTTGCAATGAAACAAAAAAAATATTTTTGCAATGATCTGGCAATTAGGCCCGCCAACATTTTTCGTCACATTTACAACTGCAGATCACTGCAGGGATCCATTGGTGGTTTCGGTATCTGACCTGCATAAGAACAGGAAACGTAAAAAAGAAACTGATACACTGGAAAATAGCGGCATTGACTACCTCATAAGAAAACTCAGTGACATTTACTCGCTACTATAGACATAGAATCAATGCTTTGAGACAATTGATATGCCATGATGAAACATTTTTCGAAAAAATATCAGACTACTTTTTGGTCACCGAATTCCAGAATAGGGGAAATGAACATGACCACGCACTGTTGTGGATAGAGGATGCACTAGTGTATGGAGCCAATAACAATTTAGAGATCGAAAAATTTGTGGAAAAATACATAACATGCAACACAGATCATTTGGATCCAAAACTTGTGAAAGTCCATAGACATTACCATACAATAAGTTGTAGAAAACAAAAAAACTCACATTGCAGATACAACTTTCCCATGCCGCCAATGAGAGCTACAAGAATCATAGAGCCAGTTAGTGTAGAGGAAAATGTTGTTGTTGAGAAATCTAACTCCTTGTTTTCATTTCTATAAGAAGGGGGATTTGACAAAATGATGAGCTTTGATGCCTTCTTGACACAGGTAAATCTTTCAGAAGATGAGTACATCCAATCCATACAATGTACGCTTAGGCAACCAACACTTTTCCTTAAACGAAAAATCTCCCATATTTGGAACAATAGTTTCTCCAAGGATATGCCATTTATGTGGAAAGAAAATATAGATGCGCAGTACGTGTTGAATGCATATGCTGCAACATCATACTATACCTCGTATATGACGAAGATTGACAAATCTATGACAAGTGCATTCAGAAAAATACGCAAAGAACATGAAAGAAGTCATATTGATGCCATACAAATGATACACACACTTGGCAATACATTGCTTAATCTTCAACAAATGTCTTCTCAGTTCACATTGCACTTTCCCTACCCCTCACTTGTAGTTCAAGAAAATGTGTCTTCATAAACACATCTCCACTTGAAAAACGCAAATTTGTCCTTAAACCACCAGTTTTGCTGCAACAAGAGCCTAACAATTTAGAGGGCGTGGTATGTCGCTCTATTATTGATTATTACATCCAGCGTCCATCTCCTATTGGGCATATCTTTTTAGCAAAATTCGTATCGCATTACAAAAACAATGGTGCACCCATATCAAAAATAAAAAAACCCTCTGTCATACGATTTGTCAAATACAACAAACATTGTGACTATGAAAACTATTGTAGAGAAAAATTGTTGTTGTACGTTCCGTTCGATGAAAACGAAGAGACATTAATGCATAACTTATGTACATGGGAGGTTGTGTATGTTGTGTTTGATACTATGGTGCACATCAATGAAGCTAGATTTACCTACAATGTTAATCCAATATGGGGTGATCTAGAGATTGCACTTAATGACCTAGAAAACCCTGGCGATCATGATGACACATTCAGAGACCCAAAAACAACCAGAACTGCTTCTGAGTCCTATGACTTACAAGGAGATTGTCCTTGTCCTCCAGTGGTTGGAAGTGAAAAACGTATCAATCTTGGTTTTCAAGTTACAAAACATCCTTTCCTAATTGAAAATAATGAATACCACAGAATAAGACGTATGTTGAATCGTGAACGACAAACAATTGTAAAGGATATTTCTCTTAAAAAATGATTGAACATGAACAGTCATGTGCACGTGTTCCTTACAGGCGGAACAGGAACATGCAAGATATTCACAGCAAAAGCATTGTTCCAAATGCTTATACAAATCTATGATTCAAACAATTCCTCTGATCCTATGAAACCAAAGGGCCTAATAGTTGCATACACAGGAAAAGTTGCATACAATGTTGGTGGAACAATAGTACACTCTGCATTTTTAATGCCTTTTAACAAGTCACAATTTCTTCCACTTAGCAAGGAAATGTTCGATACATTATCTAAGCTTTATGAGGAAATCCAACTTGTCTTTATAGATGAAGCATCTTTGATTGGGAGTTGGTTTTGCATTCCATTGACAGCTGACTAAGAAGCGTAAAACATGTGCAGATGAAATACTTTGGAAACATTGACATGATAATATTTGGGGATCTTTACCGGGCACAGCCCATCCAAGATTCTTTGATATTTGAACAACCCACGGTCAACATGGAAACAGTCACCCATGACTTCTGGAGAGACAATATTAAATGCTTTGAGTTGCATACTACAATGCACCAAATAGATGAAACATTCATTGCAATTCTGAATAGAATGCGCACCAACATCCAAACACATGATGACTTG
>SNQJ01S0057358.1:0-43523 GCA_010110895.2 Picea sitchensis
CCTTTCTTTTCTTGCCTTTCCCAACAAGATTTTGTGGGTCAGATCAAGAAATTTCCAGATGGGTACTCTGCCCATCTTCTCAATGATTCTTGAGGAAGACTTACCAACTACCAACCTGACTGGTAATTAAGTTTTCTGGCCCAGAAGAATGTTATGGGTCTGAGCAATTTATATGCAGGAGAGAACCGACCAGGAAAGGGTCATCTCACCATTATTGGTTCCCCTTACCATCCCTCTCACACATCATGATCTATATTGGAAACCCTCTTTCAAAAGTCATGCCACAATTTTATTTTATTTAATAACAAAAATATATGCATTACCTTATATAACAAGGTTCATTGTCTTTCCAACATTCACATGACAAATCTGTGAATAGTCTTGTTCACAATAATAATAATATTTACAAACCGGGGGAAACATGGGTGTTACATAACATCTGGCTCCTACATGGGGACATATGCCCCCTGTAGAGTGCATCATAACCTAAGCATGTCCTGGGATGACATGTGCTTACACAAGCTCAAGCACACTGTTGAAATCTTAGGGGTGGTGTAACTCACCCACTGTTCTTATGGAAAAAGGATAACTATGAAAATCTAGATCAAAAATTGAAAAGACAAATTTTCTAATATTCATATTGCAACATATAAATATGAATGTGAAAATCATACAAATGTAGCATAGAAAGATGCAAGGATTGAAGAAAAACAATATGTAAATTAGAAATATGTATGCAAATCCAATAAAAATGCAACTATACTAGCATTCCATGAAAGATGCGACACATATACAAATGAGATGCAAAATGCAAATGCCTACCCTAATCTACGTTAGTCTGAATGCTAGGTATAATAATATAGCCAGTAAAACCATCCTAGTATTGCATCAAAATATCTACCTATGTTCTTCATCATAAACCAAAACAAAAAAGTCAAGAACAAAAATGTCATGAGTAAGGACATACACCATATTTTAACTAGTCATAAAATCCAACTCGTGGAGGTGGGAGGGAGGGAAAAAATCATGCAAGGAGGTATCACCACAACCCTTCCCTATCCATCCCAGGACAAGGACAAGAGAATCAAACGAAGGAAGATCCTCATCCTCATCTATAAAGCTATCACCGAAAGGTCGAGAAGAAGGGATGAGAAGGAACCTACATAAATTTCTACGATTTTCTATGGGAAAAGAGGGTGCAAGGTAAGGGATGAAACCGGGCATAGAGAGACAAAAATTCTCCCAACCAAAGGTTTTTTGATATTGTTTGTGAAACTGAAAAGGCCTACAACAACCAAAGGTTCAAAACAACTCTATCTGATAGGAAAGTGACCATCATGAGGGGAACCCCCAACCATATATGTAGCATAATAGCAAGGTGAAAACAAAGGAGGTTGGAAACTCTTGTCACAAAAATCCTGCTCTAGGAAAACCATGTCCTTACCCTCATCGAAATTATATCACAATGGTGGTTGAAAATTTCCTTCATATAATAAATCCAAGTTCTCAAAAGAAAACCCCCCTGGATACGATAAAAAATCATCTTGATAATGCTGCACTAAATCATCCCTAGGTGGTTGGAACACATCTGTAATAATGCCATTTTCACATTACCAAGCTTCTGAGTCAGTAACAATCACATATGGTTGTTTTAGCAACAATAGTTGAAAATGACCCTTAATTTCATAAAATGGATCTCGATCATGATATATTACATCCCATTTACGTCTCCCAACATGTATAAAATCATTAAGATTATCAACCACAACATCACTCTTATCATAACATGAAGGGTCTAATGCATCCAAGGTTTCCTCTAGCACTTATTCTCTTTATGAATCATAGAATATATCATCATCAAAGTCTTGGAAAATAGTATAACTTACCATGTTCTCTTCTACATATGCTAGAGGAATGGGGGTGTGGATGACGTTATCAAAGGAGGGAGCAGACACTGACACTTCATCTTCATGAGGAGCCTCTTCATGGATTAGGTATTCAACAAGGTGTGTTCCATCGAAGTGTTCTTCCTCGACATATTTACAAGGAAACTAATGTTCATGTACTTGGTGATCTTCCTCGTGATTCACCTCTTCAGGCTCTCATTCTTCAATCAATTCTTCGTTGTTTTCAATAAAATCACGAGGTAATTCTTGATCCTCTTCAAGGTGTTGTTAAACCTCTTTTCAAGGTTCTTCCTTGGGATATTTCCTTGGAGATGCATGATCTTCACAGATCTAATCTAAGGCATGCTTGAGATATGGAGGTTCTTGGTTAATAAATTCATTTTTTGGTGGGATAACTTCATCAAATTTTGCATCTTCTTCAGGGCCACTCCATCCTTCTCCATCTATATTTAACTTCAATATCTCGGATAAAACCCAAGGGTGGTGATAGTTCTCTAGTATGTTACCAAATAATATATTCACTCGAAAATATGCCTTAGTGAGCTCTGCCTTTGCTGAAAATTTGAGACATCATTCACATTTCTCCAATATTCAATCATGTTCTTTTCATCTTAGCACACATAGCCCAATTAAGAAGAGTACATCCCTACATAGATGAACCCGTTTCTTTCATACTTTCTCATCATTTTGGACGCTTTATTTCAAACTTTGAGATAAATCTTTTCTTTTCTCTTCACATATTTCTTTATCTTCCTCAAAGTATTCCTTTTTTCTAAGGGTTGCTTTGATCTCTTGGAAGGCATCTTCAAGTGTTTGACTTATACCCCAATATTCAAGAAATTTTATAGCGAGATTTGTGAAGGAAGATATACTTTTTGGTTTGAGATTTCTTGCAAGGAACACTTATATCGCAAAAGGCATGTTAACTAAAAATAACACCATCCATAAATCTTCATGTTTCACCTTGATCTCTTTTATGTGCTTTATTAATTTTGTAAAAAAATGTGACGGCTAGGGACAGATGACTGTCATATTTCAGACAACCCTCAAACCATTCTGGGAGAACATTATTCGGGCACCCATGAAGGATATCAATATAAATGTATGGGTACAACTTATTAATATATGACAACACCATGATTCCATCATTTGGGAGTGCTCAATATCACAAAGTTGAGAGTAGGATGACATATCATAATATATTAGTGGAGTCACCAGATGATCCCTCTAGGATCATCAAAATAAGATGAGGGAACTACCCTATGTGGAGTCTCTAGGTAAACTTGAGAAATAAGGGCTTCAAGGAAATTTTACCAAACATATGTCATTGAGTATGATGAATCTATCCTCCCCGACAGCAACACCAAAATGATACCACGATATTTGTAGTTGTGCAAAGCCTGACACAAGATTCCAAAATATTGCATAACTATAGGAAATCCTACCACTGTCACCTTAGTAAGAAAGCCCCTTGTTTTAGTGATGGAGGAGGTCCACTATATGGGAGGATTTCCCGGTGACCTTAACAGATCAAAGTAAAGTTTGTTAGCCAAGCCTACCGCCCCCTCTCTTGATCACCTAAGTCAATATCTAGGTCAAGGGGAACTAAGAGGTATAAATATGGTTTGAGTATCTGCCCATAACAAGAACACTTATAACATATATATATAATGATTTCCAAGTATAGACATGCAAATGATACCTCTTTAAGACACTAGACAATGAAAACTACTATGGCTGTTATGAAATTGCAACAATACAACAATTTAAAATAGAAAGTAGAATTTTGTAACATTAGCAAATAAAAGAGATAAAAAATGCATCAAATGACAAGGAAAACTTAACACATATCCAATAGATTAATATCCAATTATTTCAAGCAATTTCTGAGCATGTTATAACACCAGTACAACAATGTATGCAACAAATTAGAGTATGTGAAGATGGTTGTAGAGAATTTTTGCAACAACAATGGGTTTATTAGTCAAAGAGCTTAAGTTAGTGTTTATGGTTAGTAGGAATCTTGAGAGAATTAAAATAGAGAGTTTTTTTTTATCACTTTCACCACAAGAGAGCTTAAACATTAGTGCCTTTAAGGGCTATGGAGTCTTTACAACAACAATACAATAAGTTTTGGAGATGAAGCTAGCAAAGACTAAGAGGTAGGGCTTAAACTCTAAGGTGCTAGCACATTAGGGCCTTAGGGTTTAAGCCTTAAAGAGAAGGATTGTTAGAGTGCAAGAACTTTTGAGCTATAACAACCTTTTATCCCTTCTTAATACTTCAAATAGGTCATAATCAAGAGTCTAGGGCTAAAATCCTAAAGTGATAGCACTTTATAGCTTTAAGAGTCTAACCATAGCTAGTATTTCTTCACAATTTTTTGGACAAAATTGACCTTGTGAGAGGAGGAAGTACTTATGCTCCTCTCTTAAGGTTTCACCAAGCAAGACATCTAGAATGAAAAAGAGAAATTACCATGAAGCATTGATAGCACAAAGAAAAAATTGCAGAAATTTCACATACTTCACCAAGATAGCATGATATAAAACCCTAATAGAAAAAATAGCATGATATAAAAAATAAGCAAAGGAGCATCCACACTTGACCTCCAAGAGATAACGCATGAGAGAAAAGAGCCAATAATCCCAAAATAGAGAAAATTTTATACTTTTTCTCTCATAAATGGTGAGAAGTTGTGATGATAAAATGAAATGTCAAGGTGCTTTATTTATATGGATCTACCTTGACCTATTTGTCCACAACAAAATATAAGAGGGATGACCCCTTTAATTTTCCCTTACATTTTGCAAAATGAAAATTACATAAAATAAAACCCTATAAGGGTAACTCATTCCCTAGAAGGGTGACATAGACTCTCAAAGTGCAACGCCAACCATGAAGGAGGGAGATGTTGGGCCTCCAAAGTACACATGTCATGCTCTCGTGTGTCAAAGTTTCATTCCATGGGTCTCCTCCTGTCTAACCACCTTCATAACCATCTTATCCATCAAACCCTAGCCTCCAAGATAATGTCAAGGGCTAATGGGTGACGTCCTAGGCCTCCAAAGGTAAAAATACAAGTGGAAAATGGTGCAAACTAATCCTCCAATGATGCTAAGGTGCCTCCAAAGGAAACGTCCTCCACTCTCAAAGTGTAACACTCATCATCAATGGTACCCCATATGTGGGGTATGACATCCATCCTATAGGAAAGGTCCTGCAAAGAAAAACAAGTACACCCTCCAAGGGTCCACAAGTCACATGAATGATGCCAATTAATCCACATTTAATACAAGAAACACCCAAAAATTTGCATCAAACCCCCCCCACCCAAAAATTTGCATCAAAACCCCACTTTTCAAATTAAACAAATGCTTAAAGACCTTATAATCTTTGCCAAATTTAAGTATGGGAGGGTTGTCATGGTGCCCTATTGGGTAAGCCAATCCCCAAGTCAAGGAATGTTTCCCAAGAAGACCCTACCTAGATCATGTGATGAGTATGAGGTGGATTGGGGAAGACTCTTGGGCATGGGGTTCTTGACATATCAAGGGTTCATATTGTCTCATTTATGGGTGCCTTTGTAGAGGGTGTGCTACATTCTTGAGTTTCCTTTATTTTACAATGAAACATTTTTCCAAGCCCTTTATTTACCTTTTTACTAAGTCCAAACATTGAGTGCTATGTGCAATGGAAATAAAAAGAGCACTGCAATTTCACTTGAAGTTAGAACACATTGAGTGCCTTGTGCAATGGCAATTAAAGAACACTACAATGCATTCCCCCATTAAGCGGGACATCATTTAATCATTTTTTATATTAAAAGTCCTTTATTCATTTATAGAATAATTACATGGCTCTTAGGACTTTGGGGTGAGCATTTATGTATGATGTGAGATACAATGCCTCTGGGCCTTCATCCCCTTCTTCCCATGAAATGAGGTACAAGCCCTTCTTGGGGTCAATGCACCTGAAAACCCAAAAGATGAGGAAATAGAGGGGAAGAAGTGTTGAAAGTGTTAAGTATGAGTGAGGAATCGTATGATGACCCTTCAAGGAATCCCCAAGTAGCAACCCTTTTCCCGAGGGTGACCAAATTTCTAGGATATCATTTGAAATACCAAGGTGAAATTAGGAAAAATGTGTAATTTCCAAGCAAACGTTACATAATCAAGAAAGGAGTCTTTGCAACATGCTCAAATGCATCGAATATTAAAGTGACACTTACCATTAGACTAGAATTGTTACCTGTTGGCAGCCACACATGATTTTGGATACTTATCATGATCAGAAAAGACTATACCTTTCTGTAGATTCCATCACCTTCTATTTGTAAATATTTATGTTTTTGAATTTTGAGGCGATGATTGGGTTAAGTTTACCTTATTGAGTTTTTCGTTTGCATTTTTGTTTGTTTTATTTTTAATTCATGACTGTAAGCATGAATTTTAAACATAAAATTTGGCTTGGTTTCATAATCTTTTACCTTAGAAATATCATTGATTTATGATTGATGGTAAATGATGTATCACATGAATGCTTTATATTAAATTACTTTTCTATAAGTGTTCATCATTACAAGATCACCAGATCTGTATGTTTATTACTCTGCTCTTATATCTTTGCTCCAAAATTACCTTTGAGTTTATTTTGGGAATGTTAACACCAACTTGTTACAGGTTTCTCTCACAGGCACGATAGCTGGGAGTTTGAATTGCACAGGGACATAAACTTATTACCTGTAGGTTACTTTACTGGTATTTTTTCTTCTTCAGATTATTCACAAATGAAATAGAAGCAGTTGGAACTAGCTTTGCCTGTTTATCCGTTCCTATTTCAAATGTGTTTTATTAGTGTTTTTGAGTTCTTTAGATTTTAAATATTAAATAGAAAAATATTAAATGTATGTTCTTTCTTTATCTACTTCACAAACAATTTCAAAAAACATTGATTTTGCAAGACATCCAACAAAACTTGCAAATTGTACATTCATTGTTAATAATCATATGCACATGTTCCGTTATCTTTTTCGACGCTTGTAAATTATTTATACTCTTACTACTTAGGATCATAGTTTTCATAAATTAGTTTCTTTTATTTTAGGACTTAGTTGGCCAACATAGACATTAAACCCATTAGGTCATTTCATACCAAATGACTTGGGTTATTTAGACAACCCTGGTCTGGATTTGACCTTCCAGTTGATGGTGTGTCGTTTACGCCCGTTAACAAATGGCGCTAGAAGGAGGGACTGAACTTAATTGATGGCATGTGGAGGTCGCAAGACTCCTCCCCCACACACTCGCACTCCTGTCGTAACGCGTAGTCACTCAGAAAACAATGTTACACTTGAAACAACAACTACCTCAAACAATAACCCTGATATTTCCGTTGAACCAATGACACCAATTCCTCAAGGCGTCGATGTCCAAGAAATTGTTCCTCAATCACTCATAAGAACATATAGTGACTTATCCCGTATCAGACAACTCGACAGGCCACTTAATCAACCCCTTGACTTCATAGATATCCTGGTCTGCCCAAAAACCCTTTAGGTAGTAATACTACCAATGCTACTGAAATGCCTATCCTTGGAGCCGAAGGATTTGGTATTCTGATGTAGGAGCATCGTAAGCGATCCAAAAAAGCAAGGGCAAAGGAGCATCGTAAGCGATCCAACAAAGTAGACGCAAAGGTGAAGGATAGCTGGAATTGCACCAGCGCACATTTTGAGACATTTTGAATTTGAATGAAAGAACATTAATGTAATAATTAGGTGAACATATTTGCATTTATGTTTTGGGAGATTGTAAACAGATCTTGAGCGTTTCTCTCATCTGTCAGATATGGAGGCATTTAATTGAAATGGATTTAAATTAGGTATCTTTTAATTCGACTAGATAGCTTAGAGCTGTAAGAGGGAAAACTCATAAAAGACACCCTCGTTTTGTATCATTGTATCATTCTGTAAGCTGTAGAGCCGTAGAGAGCATAGAGAGGGAAGAACAAATATTTTAGGATGGTATAAGCAGATAGCTGTTGCTATTGAACCCATGTACAAGAGCACTGGGATTAATATAAGAATGCTTTAATTCCATTTCATGGTGTTGTGGTGGTTGCTGTTTACATCTATTTTTAATGGTATGTTTACAGTCTTGATTATGTTCTTTGTTACACATTTGTTTCAATTTTATGTGTGTGTATGCTCTTGATTTCATGTTGAATGTATGAAGTCTGTGAGAGGAGAAGTATGAGTTTCAATTGTTTCTCATCCTGAGGAATCCTGAAAGGAGTGCAGTGAAGGTCCGCATAGAGTGTGTTGATGAGGTTCTGAGTTTTATATTAGAAAGGTTCAGGAGGTTTAAATTTGTTCTCATACTAGCAGAAGCACATGTATAACACAGGGTCGTGCAAGGTGTGTGAAAGCAAGTTGAAGTCTTAGACTTTAACAACCAAGGAGGAAGGTTGCAGGACTGCTGTTGCAAGAAGTGCACAGAGTTGAGGGATCAAATAACCAGGGGTTATTGTGAATGGTGTAAGGAGTGCACGCAAGAATCTTGTTGGAACCTTGAGTTTACAACAGAACAAGCTTATTCAGGATAGAACCTTTGAAGTGTTCTGAGGGAGACAAGGCATGAAGTCGCCTCGTAGAATCTAAGTTCAGAAGGAGAAAGGCGTCAAGTAAATTGGCAGGAGTCCTTGGGAAGTCTGAACGGTCGGTTGAAATTTCAGAGGGAGAATTGCCGAAGTTCTGTGGATCGTTGGATCTGGTAGATCAACAAAAAGGTTAGGGATGAGAGTCCTTCAATACTCATAAGTTTAGGAGGAGTAGAGACCGTTGGATCCAGATCAATGAGAGCCGTTGATCTCGCACTCGAATTTCACCCTTTTGGAATTTGAGGAACCAAAGAAGTTGTGATTTGGGGTCGAGAGTTGCGAACTCCCGATTCACGAAATCCCGATTGAATTAGGACCGTTGAATCAGGATCGTCAGATCGCGGGGATTTAAGAGCCGTTTATTCATGGCGAGAAGTTATCACGATTTTGGTTACCGAGCGAAGGGCTTGTTGTATTGAATTTTGCCGATACGTGAAATTCTGAAGTGCCGAATAGTTGGGGCCCGAATCGTACTTGAAGGTCACATCAGTGTGTCATCGGATGGAATCAATTTTCCATTTGCCTTTTTGGGGTTTCGGGGATTGTCAAGACAAGGAGATTCACATCTGGGGTCGCGAAGTCGCGAAACCCCAAATAACTTTTCGGTTGGAGGCTGTTGGTCATATCAGTCAGTCGTGTGGGTAAGAGTTGGTTCTTGGTGCTTGTTTGCACATGCGTAACTCCTAAGAAGGAACTATGGTTAAAAACTTGTGTGTTGGAGATTCTTGCGAGGAATCAAAGAGTCAATCAGACTCTAAGGGAGATTAAGAATGATCCTAAGATCGAGAGGTCGTGTAGAGCCTGCTGAGGCAGGGGGTGCTACGTTAGAGTGGTATCAGAGCCGTAGATTTGAAAAAATGCTGCCAAAAAGGAGAGAAAGACCAATGCCCGATCCAGCTATGGAAAGGGAAATGAGAGAGCTCTGTGCTCGATTAGATGCTATGGAGACATCATAGAGATGGACAGTTGATGTTGGAGATGTCAACGAAGTGGAAAGTGAAAATGAGGCTGGAGATGAAGAAGAAATTGTAGCCGAAGACGCTGCAGAAGAACGTCTATTTAGAGCTGTTGCAAGAATCAGAGCCAGAGAAAAGATGGATATTCTGATGTATGAAGGAAACTTAGATGATGAAGAGCTACTATAATGGTTTAGAGCTCTGGATAAGTACTTCTACTATGAAGATATCGAAGAGGATAAGCAAGTTAAACATGCTGTCACTAGACTTAAAGGGCATGCAACACTCTGGTGGGATGAACTGCAGGCTGACAGACGTTGCAAGGGAAAGCAAAGTATTAAAAGATAGGATAGAATGGTCGAAACGATGAAAGCCAAATTTATACCCATGGACTACCAAATTAATCTATTTTGAAGAATGCAAAATTTGAGACAGAAAGGAATGACAATGAAAGAATACAATGAAGAATTTTACAGGCTCAACATTAGAGCAGGTCATCGAGAGAGTGATGATGAAAAGGTCACTACGTATATGAATGGTCTGAGATATGACATTCAGGATGAGATGAGCATGATGGCAATCAAGAATGTGGAAGATGTTTATCAGATTGCTCTGAAGGCTGAAGAAAAATTGGCCCAAAAAAAAAGTCAAAGAGGCGGAGGTAGAAGTCAAAGCAGAGGCAAAGAAATTGCCCAGGACCAAACTCAGAAGCCCAAGGAGCAAGAAAAGAAACCTCATACTCACCCTAAAAAAGGAGGAAGGTCACAGGGGAGGTAGTATGCCGACATAAATACTTTTCCGCGAGCAAGAGGAAGAGGACGAGGTAGAGGAGGTGAGATGAAATGTTTTGTCTGTGGAAAAATTGGACACAAATCTTTTGAATGCCCCGATAGGAAAGGAGATGGAAGTGAAGCTCACATTTCAAAAGCACATAGGAGAAATGTTGAGGCAGAAGATGCAGAGGGCAGAAGATCCTTAATGATGCAAAAAATTCTCTTGAAGCCAGAGAAAGAGGTAGGGAATCCAGTCCAGAGAAATAATTTGTTTATAACTACTTGCAAGACCAAGGATAGAGTATGCAAGGTAATAGTGGACAGTGGAAGCACAGATAACCTAGTATCCACGGAAATGGTGGAAAAGCTGGAATTGGAGACAATTTCACACCCAAGCCCATAAAAGGTTTCGTGGTTGCAAAAGGGACATCAGGTAACTGTCACTACACAATGTTTAATTGAGTTTAATATATGAGGTTATAAGGATGAAATTTTGTGTGATGTTATTCCCATGGATGTCTGTCATCTTTTGTTGGGAAGACCATGGCAATATGACATAAATGTTGTTCATGATCGGAGAAAGAACACATACACCTTGGAGAAGAATGGTAGGACACACATGTTGCTGCCAATTAAAGACAAGGAGGGTAAAAACAAAGACAAGCAATACTATACTTCTCATGAGTGGGAAGGAACTTCTTGAGGAAGTCAAGAAAGAAGAAGACATGCAATTTGTTGTGGTGAGAAAACCCAGAGTCATTTTGACAAGCACCAGGATAGATGATCTATCAGAGGAAATTCAAGAACTGTTGGAAGAGTTCACTGATATAGTGGTGGACGATTTACCCTGTTTGTTGCCACCTATCAGAAGTATAAGCCATCACATCGACCTTATACTAGAAGCAAGTTTACCAAATAAAGCAGAGTACAGATTAACGCTGTGGGAGAATGAAGAAGTCATGAATCAAGTCCAATATTTAATGGATAAAGAGTTGGTTAGAGAAATCTTGAGTCCATGCACTGTACCTACAGTGTTAAGTCCAAAAAAGGATGGTGGTTGGAGAATGTGTACAGATTCGAGGGCTATAAACAAAATCACCATCAGGTATAGATTTCCTTTACCCAGGATGGATGACTTGATGGATTGCTTGAGTGGGGCAAAGTTTTTTGCAAAGATTGATTTGAAAAGCNAGGATGGTGGTTGGAGAATGTGTACAGATTCGAGGGCTATAAACAAAATCACCATCAGGTATAGATTTCCTTTACCCAGGATGGATGACTTGATGGATTGCTTGAGTGGGGCAAAGTTTTTTGCAAAGATTGATTTGAAAAGCGGGTATCATTAGATTAGAATGAGGGAAGGTGATGAATGGAAGACAACATTCAAAACGAATGAAGGACTGTATGAATGGCTTGTCATGCCGTTTGGTTTGACGAACGCGTCAAGTACTTTCACGAGATTGATGAATGAAGTCTTGAAAGATTTCATTGGTAAGTTTGTAATTGTGTATCTTGATGATACACTAATCTTCAGTAAGACTGAAGGGGAGCATTTGAAGCATTTGTCTCTAGTAATGAGGAGGTTACAATAAGAGAAGTTGCTGATAAATTTGAAGAAGTTGTCTTTCATGAAGAAAGAGATCATTTATTTGGGTTTTGTAATCTCTTCGAACGAGTTGAAGATGTCTCCTGAAAAGGTAAGAGCAATCAAAGATTGGCCATCGCCAAAGAACATCTTTGAAGTCAGAAGATTCCATGGATTGGACAGATTTTACAGGAAATTCATCAGAAATTTTAGTGGAATTTCTGCACCAATGATGGACACAGTCAAGAAAAGACATAAATCTTTTCATTGGACAGAGGAAGCAGAGAAAAATTTCAAGTTGCTGAAGGAGAAAATAACTGGACAACCAATTTTGGTTTTGCCAGATTTCAGTAAAACATTCCAAGTTAGATGTGACGCAAGTGGATTTGCAATTGGAGCAGTCTTAAGTCAAGATAATAGACCAATTGCATACTTCAGTGAGAAGCTGAACGATGCCAAAATGAAATATTCCACATATGAAAAAGAGTTTTATGCAGTCATACAAGCGCTAAAGAAATGGAGACATTACTTGGTTCCGAAAGAGTTTGTCTTGTATAGTGACAACCATGCTTTACAATTCATAACTCGACAGGAAAAACTAAACCAGAAGCATGCAAAATGGGTGGAATACATGCATAACTTTACTTTTGTTATAAAGCATATTTTTGGAACTGCTAACAAAGTTTCTAATGCTTTGAGAAGGAAATGTTTGATTCTGTAGGAGTTCAAAGTGAAGATCTTAGGTTTTGATAACCTCAAGGAAATGTACACAGATGATGCAGATTTTAAGGATGCGTATGAAGCATGTGAGAATCCAATTCTTAGAAACAAAATCCAATGGATCGAGTATTTGATTCAAGATGGAATGTTATTCAAGGGAAATCAGTTGTGTATTCCGAAGAGTTCTATGAGAGAGAATCTTCTGAAAGAAAAACATAGTGGGGGATTGACTGGACATTTCGGCCATGACAAAACGTTTGTGTAACTGAGCAATTTATACTATTGGCTAGGGATGAGGACATATGTCAAGAAATTTGTGAACAGATGCATAATTGTTTAGCATGCTAAGGGGAAAAGACATAATACAGGGTTGTATCAACCATTTCCAGTACCAGAGAGGCAGTGGGATGCGATAAGCATGGATTTTGTGTTGGGACTGCCGAGAACACAGAGGGGTTGTGATTCCATATTCGTGGTAGTTGACAGATTTTCTAAGATGGCACATTTCATACCATGTCAGAAAACCAGTGATGCAACTCACGTTGCAAATCTGTTTTTTAAAGAAGTTAGACTTCACGACTTACCCAAGAGTATTGTTTCGGACAAGGATACCAAATTTGTTGGTCATTTCTAGAGGACCCTATGGAAAAATCTAGGGATGAATTTATATTTTAGCTCATCATATCACCCTCAGACGGATGGATAGATTGAGGTAGTGAACCGAAGTCTGGGATATTTATTGAGGAGTTTAGTAGCTGAACATCGCAGTTAGTGGGATCAGATTATGCCACAAGCAAAATTTGCGTATAATGATTCACCTAATAGAAGCACATGATAGAGCCCATTTTAGATCATGTATGGAATGCAGCTGAGGGGAATATCTGAATTGATATATTTAGAGCAGAATGAATTCAGAAGTGCTGGAGTAGAGGATTTTGTAGCAGAGATGCAAGAGCTCCACAATGAGATTAAAGAGCGGTTAAAGAATTCCAACCAGAAATACAAACGTAGAGCAACTCAACATAGGAGAGAACTTCAATTTGAAGTAGGTGATTTGGTTGTGGCGCATCTCAGAAAGGAAAGGTTCCCAAGGGGAACATACAATAAGCTGAAGATGAAGAAAATTGGGCCGTGTAAGATCATAAGAAAATTTGAGGCCAATGCTTATGATATTGACTTACCAGATGGGGTAGGAATATCACCCATATTCAATATAGTAGATCTGTATCCTTACAGAGCAGATGAAATAGAGAGATCAGAGGATCAGAAAGAAGTTCAGTGAGTCAAACATATGCCTGTAGTTGAGAGGCCATAGATGGAAAATATTATTGATCAGAGAATTAGTAAGAAGACCCAGAGGAAAGCATATTTTGAATATTTAGTCAAGTGGAAAGGACACCTGATTGAAGATGCCAGTTGGGAAAGCGAAGCAGATATCCAAATACATGGACAAATAGTGCAGGAGCTCATGAATTTTTCAGCCAAGGGAGTATGATGCAGGAGCATCGTAAGCGATCCAACAAAGAAAGCGCAAAGGAGCATCGTAAGCGATCCAACAAAGAAAGCGCAAAGGAGCATCGTAAGCGATCCAACAAAGCAGGCGTAAAGGTGAAGGACAATTGGAATTGCACCAACGCACATTTTGAGACATTTTGAATTTGAATGAAGGAACATTAATGTAATAATTAGGAGAACATATTTGCATTTATGTTTTGGGAGATTGTAAACAGATCTTGAGCGTTTCTCTCATCTATCGGATATGGAGGCATTTAATTGAAATGAATGTAAATTAGGTAGATTTTATTTCGATTAGATAGCTTAGAGCTGCAAGAGGGAAAACTCGTAAAAGACACCCTCATTTTGTATCATTGTATCATTCTGTAAGCTGTAGAGCCGTAGAGAGCATAGAGAGGGAAGAACACATATTTTAGGATGGTATAAGAAGATAGTTGTTGCTATTGAACCCATGCACAGGAGCACTGGGATTTATATAAGAATGCTTTAATTCCATTTCATGGTGTTGTGGTGGTTGCTGTTTACATCTATTTTTAATGGTATGTTTACAACCTTGCTTATGTTCTCTTTACACATTTGTTTCAATGCTATGAGTGTGTATGCTCTTGATTTCATGTTGAATGTATGAAGTCTGTGAGAGGAGAAGTATGAGTTTCAATTGTTTCTCATCCCGAGGAATCCTGCAAGGAGTGCAATGAAGGCCCACATAGAGTGCATTGATGAGGTTCTGAGTTTTATCTCAAAAAGGTTCAGGAGGGTTACATTTGTTCTCATACCAGCAGAAGCACAGGTATAACACATAACTGTGCAAGGTGTGCGCAGACGATTTGAATTCTTATAATTTACCAACCAAGGAGGAAGGTTGCAGGACTACTATTGAAAGAAGTGCACAGAGTCGAGGGATCAAATAACCAAGGGTTATTGTGAATGCCACAAGGAGTGCGCGCAGGAATCCTGTTGGAACCTTGATTTTGCAGTAGAACAAGCTCAGTTGGGATAGAAAATTTGAAGTGTTTCGAGGGAGACGAGGTCCGAAGTCACCTCGTAGAAGTTAAGTTCAGAAGGAGAAAGGCGTCAAGTAAATTGGCAGGAGTCCTTCATAAGTCTGAACGGATGGTTGAAATTTCAGAGGGAGAATTGCCAAAGTTTCGTGGACCATTGGATCTGGTAGATCAATGGAAAGGTTAGGGCTAAGAGTCCTTCAATAGTCATAAGTCTAGGAGGAGTAGAGACCATTGGATCTGGATCAATGAGATTCGTTGATCTTGAGCTCGAATTTCACCCTTTCAAAATTTGGGGAACCAAAGAAGTTGTGATTTGGGGTTGAGAGTTGTGAACTCCCGATTCACAAAATCCTGATTGAATCAAGACCATCAGTTCGTGGGGAGTTTAGAGCCATTGATTCGTGGTGAGAAGTTATCGAAATTTTGGTTACTGAGTGAAGGGCTTATAGTATTGAATTTCGCTGATACACGAAATTCTGAAGTGTCGAAATACTTGTGGCCTAGATCATACTTGAAGGTCACATCAGTGTGTCATCGGGCGGAATCGATTTTTCGTTTTCCTTTTCGGGGTTTTGGGGATTGATGGGACAAGGAGATTCACATCTGGGGTCGCGAAGTTGCGAAACCCGAAATACCTTTTCGGGTGGAGGCTGTTGGTCATATTAGTTAGTCGTGTGGGTAAGAGTTGGCGCTTGGTGCTTGTTCGCACATGTGTAACTCCTAAGAAGGACCTGTGGTTAAACACTTGTGTGTTGGAGATTCCTACGGGGAATCAAAGATTTAATCAGACTCGAAGGGATATTAAGAATGATCCTAAGACCAGGAGGTCACGCAGATCTTGCTGAGGCAGGGGGTGCCGCATCATATTTCACCTTCCCCACTTGGTTCATCTCCATCCTCTTCAGGAGGAGAGTCTTCAGACGAAGGCAGTTCTTCATCAGATCCATCACAGCCTTCGACACCACCAAATCCCATGGAAAACCAAAACAATCCCATCATACCTTGGCTCTATCAAGATGTTGTGGCTATACCTGGACCCCAACACCCATTACCGAAACATCTAGAGAAATGGCTGCCCAAATTTGATCCAGATGCAAAGCAATCCACTGAGGATCACATCAAAAAATTTATGTTGGACATTAGACTCTGGAGTGTTGAACACGAGGATGTAGTATGCATATTATTTCCTTATACTTTTGAGGGAAATGCCTCCACACGGTATTTTTCTGAACAACCCAAAACCATCGTCTTGTGGGACAAGTTTGAAACTTGTTTCTTGGAAAAATTTGGATAAGATAAATCTCCATAAGTCTTGGTTATGGAACTCTCCAGCTTAAAAATGAATCCTATGGAAAAAGTGAAAGAATTTAACCAAAGATTTCTTACTTTAAAGAATAAAATCCCTTCAGATTCAATGCCCGCTAAAAGTTTAATCGTTTCATATTATGCTAAAGCCTTGCACAATAATATAGCCATATGGGTCAAAAGGTCTAAAAATAACACATTGCTAGAAGCTTTTGAGGAGGCAAGTCAGATTGAGAAAGATATATTGAGCTTGAAAGATAATATTAATAGTGAAGCTGAAACAGATTCATCCTCTAAGAAGAAAATAGAGATCCTCACTAGGCCTCCTCAAACCAAAAATCAACTAGAAACTTTAGACTTAGAGAGCTTGCAGAAAGCTTTCCAAAATTTTTCCAATTAGGTTGTTGACTTGAAGAGATCAGCTGAGGAGGTATCCGCAAGAAAAGGAAGTTTTAAACCTCCTTTTAGAAAACCTTTTCCTCCCAACTGGCCAAACCCGACCACAGAAGGTCTAAATTTCGAAAGTTTATAGTATGCTTTGCAAACCATCTTAGAAACAAATGATAATTCTGCTTTTGTTCCTCCTGAAATTTCTAAAGATGTAGTTGAGGAAGAGGTACCAAAAGAGGAGGACTCATCTCCCCCTGTTTTCGATCACTTCCCGGATAGTATCTTCCAAGCAAATTTTGAAACTGTTCACCCTTACAACACAAGAAGCAAAACGCAAAACAAACCTCCTTCTGAAGTGAGTAAAAATGTGATGCCGAAACAATCAAAGAACACTAAAATTAAACAAAGCTTAGCAACCCTCGTTTTAAAATATGATTTAATTGAAGATATGAAAAAATTGAGGGATAATATTTCTGTTTTTGAACTACTGAAATTTCCCCTTATTTTGTAGAAAATGCTTCAGAGCATCGCTGAAAACAACAAAAAGAACTATTATGACAACAAAAAATCAACATAAATCGATTCAAACACAACTAAAAATGTCCCAACTAAAAAGAAATTTCAACCTCTAGCCAAAAGGGACTTAGTTGAAAAAACTGTAGCAAATGTAGATAAAACTGTTTAAGGGACAACAACAAAAAATCAACAGAATTCTGCTGTTAACTCTCGAAAAAATGTCCCACATTTTTTGTTAACCTTTGAAATTTTTAATAGGAATGTACATAACTGTATGGTTGATTCCGGTGTATCGTCAAATGTGATGCCTCTATCTATATGCCAAAAAATTAATGCAGAAGTTAAACCTTCTGACCTCAAAATCATTCATCTTGATCAAAGAAACGTTAAAGTAATCGATGAGCTTAAGAATGCGCTGATTAGACTATCATCTAATCCTAAAGTTCATCAGATAATTGATATTATCGTTGTTGATAGCCCTGAATTTTATGGCCTATTTTTAAGCAGGGATTGGTCAGAACAACTGCATGGTTACTTTGCCACAGATTGGTCTCACTTGTGGCTACCTGAAAATGGACAACCCAACAAAATCAGGATAAATAGAGAACGTTTTTTTAAGCATACTGTAACAGATCTAAATGATCCAAATGAGCCTTTCGTTACATTTGCAAACTCATTTGAAACACAGGGAATGAATACCTTCTTTGGTAATTTCATGACTGAAATTTCTTCTATTACTGATCCTGGGCAGCAATCCGAAGTCATAAACTGTACTCAGAAATCTGCTCTGCCAAGTATACCAAGTACTTCCGATGACGCACAGGTCTGGTCCTTATACTTTGACGGATCCAAATCCAAAGAAGGAGTAGGTGTTGGCTGTGTACTCATCGATCCTACAGGTAATAAGACCTTTATTGCTTGCCGGTTAGAGTTTGAATGCACTAATAACACGATCGAGTATGAAGAAATTCTACAAGGACTAAGGAAATATTTAGATATGGACGTGCAAAATTTGATAGTATTTGGTGATTCAGAAATCATGGTTAGGAAGGTAAGAAATGCCATAAATTGCTTATCACCACATCTGAAAAGCTACCAAACTGAGGTATGGAGTTTGATGGAAAAATTTTCAGCATTTAACATAAATTCCATTCCTAGATTAAGTAATTCAGGAGGTAATTTATTGGCCAATGTTGCTTCTAAACTATTGCTCGCTGAAGGTCTTTCCCCTAATGCGTTTTCAATTGAATTGTTGTTCAGACTGTCGATCCAGGATAACATTACAAATTGGAGAGTATTCGATGATGACCAACAGATTATCAACTTCCTGCATATGGAAGACACCTTCCAAGGTGTAGTTATTGATGAAGGTACTCACGATGAGAACCTACATAATTTCACGGTAATATTTGATCCTCGATCTCCTGATTCGACATCCGATCTGGTAAACTCTATCCCCAGATCTATCGTAATATTAGAGAAATTTTATGACTTGCATGATAAATTTAGAGGGACAGTAAATTGTAAAACTAACAGTTCCTCTTTGATTTATGAAACAGTTAATTTAGGAACAAAGGATAACCCTCAAAATATTAGCCTGGGAAAGGGATCTTCCGAGCAAGAAAGATTTTCTTTTATTTTCTTTTATAAAACTGTTTAAATAATTTAAAGACATTTTTTCCTAGACGTATGATGACTTGAAAACATTCGACCCTAACATCATACAACATGTTATTCCCATGAAACCCCATACTCAGCCTTTTCAACATAAATTGAGGAAGATGCATCCTAAACTAGAACCCACTGTTAAAAAGGAACTAAACAAATTACTAATTGCAAAGATAATTTTCCCAGTTAGGCACACCCAATGGGTGTCTAATTGAGTCCCTGTAAGGAAGAAAAGTGGTGAAATTTGACTCTGTGTCGATTTTCGGAACTTAAACTGAGCATCTGATAAAGACAAATCCTACAACAAGTGCTTTGTTCCGAAAGACTATCTCTACTAGATGGATTTTCAGGGTACAACCAGGTCCTCATGTCCCCCTCAGATCAACTTAAAACCACCTTTCACGCCCCATGGGGAACTTATGCCTATAGGAAAATGCCTTTTGGACTGATAAATCCCGGTGCCACTTTTCAGAGAGCAATGGATATTTCTTTCCGTGGACTCATTAACTAGTCAGTCATGGTCTACCTTGATGATGTAACTGTCTTTTCTAGAAACAAGAAATATCACTTGTCTCACCTCAGGGCTGTCCTGGAACGATGCCACAAGTTCAACATATCTCTCAACCCTAAGAAATTGGTCTTTGCAGTGGAGCAAGGTAAACTTCTTGGGTTTATAGTGTCTAAGGATGAAATGATTATTGACCCTGAAAGAACCCAAGCTATTGCTAAACTTCCCCCTCCTTCCAAAAAATACATACAGTCCTTTTTGGGCAAGATTAATTTCGTCAGAAGGTTTGTCCCAAGTTTCTCAGAAATGGTAAGACCATTACAAAATTTAATTAAAAAATATGTTTTGTATCATTGGGGACCACAATAAAGTCAGGCTTTCAACTCAATTAGAAAATAAATAATAGAATCCCCTTCCTTGATGAGTCTCGATTTCTCTCAGGATTTCACTCTTTACACCTTTGCTTATGATCGATCTTATGCCATTGTACTTACGCAAAAAAATGCTGAAAGTAATGAAATACCCATTTCCTTCATGAGCTCAGATTTTAAAGGAGCAAAGCTTAACTATCCAATAGTAGATCAACAGACATATGCTATTTTCAAAGCAGTGAAACATTTCCGATCTTACCTGTTGAAATCTAGAACCAAGGTTATTGTTCCTTACCATGTCGTGAGAAACCTGTTAGTACAAAAAGAGTTGGGTGAGAAAAGGGAAAATTGGATGACTTCGTTACAAGAATATGACCTCGAAATAACCCCTGCACAAATTGTTAGAGTTCAAGGCCTATGTAAACTAGTAGATGATTCAGTTGAAGAATAAGAAAGTCAAATAAACACCTCAACTGTGAATCAACTTGACGAAAAACAGATCAGCTGTGCACAAGTTACTGCCAATTCCTAGTATGAGAACATTAAATTTTATTTGACACATGGATCTTCTCCCCATAATATTGATCCTAAAAATAGAAGAGCACTCAGGCTCAAATCTGCATCTTTCCAGTTAATAAATGATGCATTATTTCGAAATAACTTTGATGGTGTTCTTATGCATTGTTTAGAAAAGGAAGAGTCATAAAAAGTTCTATATAAAATTCATGGAGGTGAAGACAGTGGTCACTTCGGTGGGGATACCACTTCCCACAAAGTTCTAAGAGCTTTGTACTATTGGCCTACCTTGTTTAAATATGCCCATGAGCTGTGTCGTAAATTCATAATCTTCCAAAATGCTGCAAGACAGGTGAAAAAAGAAACATTCCCTTTGTATCCTGTTACTGTAGATTCCCCTTTACAACAATGGGGCCTTGACATCATAGGACCAATTAATCCCTCTTCTTTGCAACAACACAAGTATATCCTTACAACAACAGATTATTTTACTAGATGGTCCAAGGCTGTACCTTTAAAAGTGGTGAACACAAATCAGGTGGTATCTTTCCTGAACTCTCATATCATCACCCGATTCGACATTCCTGAATGTCTGGTTTTTGATAACACCTCTTACTTTTCATCCCTTGATATGAACATTTTGCTCTAGAAAAAGGGATTAAACTGAAGTATTCTACAAGCTACTACCCTCAAGGAAATGGCCAAGCAGAATCAATGAACAAAAATTTAATCAAGATTATTAAAAGGACAGTTTCAGAAAATCAAAAGAACTGGAACAATGCACTGTATAATGCAATTTGGGATGATAGGGTAACCCCAAAAGCCTCTGTTGGTAATTCCCCTTTCTTTCTCGTCTACAGAAGAGAAGCAATTCTCTGTCCGCATGTTTTACTTCCCTCTCTGCAATTGTCGCAGAAAGTCTAAGAAGAGGAGTGACCTCCTCTAGAAAATCGAATAAATGCCTTATTAAAACTGGAGGAAGTGAGGACACAAGAAAAGCAGAAACTAGATCATCACCAACAAATTGTAAAAAGTTGGTTTGATTCGAATTCATCCTCTGTCAAATTTTTTGATATAGTAGATTTGGTCCTCAAGTGGGACAAAGCTCACGAGGGAAAGGGGGAACACACCAAGTTCCAAAATCTATGGCTAGGACCATTTGTAATTTCTGAAAAACTTGGTCCCAACTCTTTCCATCTGCATAATTTGGAGTGACATCCAGACACTTTCCTAGTGAACGACCAGACCCTCAAGAGGTATTTCACCTGATAATTTCTGAATGTACCCTCTTGTAAATATTTTTAATTTTGTTTTCTGGTTTTGATTTTGGTTCTTTTCATTTTGATTGATTTTATTTGTTTTCCAAATAATTATGTCTGAGTCACCATTTCATTTGTGGAAGGGGAAATCAGGATTTTCATTCATTAGCAACAGTTGATGACTCCTCAAAGCATTAGTGCTATAAATGCTAAAAAATAGATCAAAAGAAGTAAATTTCTGTTCAAAACAATGTTCCTGGTTTCTTGTTAAAATTACAAGAAGACACGATTATCATTTATAAAACTCTTAACGCTGTCCCTGTTTTAAGGAAAACAACTCAATTATACCTTCCCGTCCCCGAGATGGTTTCTTAACATAAATCTAAGTGTTCATATCACGATGAAGGTCGTCAAATGAGAAAAGAAGTTGTAAAAGATTAAATTTTCTTTTCAAAATCTGAGATTTTCAGTATCACCCCGCTCTCTTGAATATCATAAAGTTTCTGCAAATTTATAAACAAATTCTATAGAGTTGAAAGCACTGCAAGGTGTGGGAAGTGTCTGTAAACTTGCCGAGACACTGAACAGGTTTGCTGGCAGCGGGTAAATGTATGTATGATACCAATACAACTTTACTGGGGTACTGAACATGCCTGTTGGCAGCGAAGCAATGTCAGGTTTAAGAAAATCTTCAGATATGTCTTTTAGAATTGATCAAAAGTAAAGATGTTCTTTATCATGAATGGATGAATCTTGGACAAGACAGAGGTGTTAGAGTGGGTTAAATGACATCCCTGTCGAGGCTATGGACGCCTGCTGGTAGCAGTGGCCTTGTCAACAATATCAGAGTCGATTTCATAAACATCGTTTCACTCATAATCTAGATTTGATACCAGATTGCATTTTTGACAGAAATACATCTGATGCTAAACTATGTTATTTTATGAGTTATGATTATAATGATTGACCTAGTGTCAACTGTTTCTTAAAATTTATTTCATCTGATTCCCTGACATAAATTTTCTGGTGATGCAAAGATAACTGCTTCACCCAGTACGTCGCCATTGTTGGCAGCCACGCATGATTTTTGATACTTATCATGATAAAAAAATACTATACCTTTTTGTAGCTGCCATCACCTTCTATTTGTAAATATTTATGTTTTTGAATTTTGAGGAGATGATTGGTTTAAGTTTACCTTATTGAGTTTTTCGTTTGCATTTTTGTTTGTTTTATTTTTAATTCATGACTGTAAGCATGAATTTTAAACATAAAACTTGGCTTGGTTTCATAATCTTTTACCTTAGAAATATCATTGATTTATGCTTGATGTTAAATTATGTATCACATGAATTCTTTAGATTAATTTTCTTTTGTATAAGTGTTCATCATTACAATATCACCAGATCTGTATGTTTATTACTCTGCTCTTATATCTTTGCTCCAAAATTACCTTTGAGTTTATTCTGGGAATGTTAGCACCAACATGTTACAGGTTTCTCTCATAGGCAAGATAGTTGGGAGTTTGAATTGCGCAGGGACATAAACTTATTACATGCATGTGAGTTTACTAGTATTTTTTTTTCCCTAGATTATTCACAAATGAAATAGAAGCAATTGGAACTAGATTTTCCTGTTTATCCATTCCTATTTCAAATGTGTTTTATTAGTATTTTTGAGCTCTTTAGATTTTAAATATTAAATAGAAAAGTATAAAATGTATGTGCTTTCTTTATCCACTTCATAAACAATTTCAAAAAACATTGATTTCGCAAGACATCCAACAAAACTTGCAAATTGTACATTCATTGTTAATAATCATATGCACATGTTCCGTTATCTTTTTCGATGCTTGTAAATTATTTATACTCTTACTACTTAGGATCATAGTTTTCATAAATTATTTTCTTTTCTTTTTGGACTTAGTTGGCTAATGGAGCCATTAAACCCGTCAGGTCATTTCATACCAAATGGCTTGGGTTATTTAGACAACCCCAGTCCGGATTTGACCTTCTAGTTGACGGTGTGTTGTTTATGCCCACCAACATTACCTCATGAAGAAAACAATGTTGTCTTATTGGAGCAAATATGGTGTAGTGGATGCCACTCTGTTGTTGGTGATGAGTGGTGGTGTAAGGATGGTATTTATCTGCCAAATGTGGGATCTGCTGGTAAATCTGAATCTCACCACTCCATGTCTTCTGCCTATGGGCCTAGATACATCATCTCCTTAGTTACCCCTAGGATGGGTGGGTAACAGGGAAAATCCTTGCCAAATTTCCAACATATGGGTGTGGGCCATAGCCAATGAATTCTTGATGGAGATGTGGTGTCTCGACTGAGGCATGGAGTCTCAATAGAGGCGTGGAGTCTCAACTGAGGCATGGAGTATCCATATATTCATGGAGTCTCTATTTCTAGAATATATGGATCCTTATAATTGGGGGGGGTGCACAATAAGGTAGGATGAACTTACTCCCTAGTAGCTAATTCTTCTAGGTGATGAATTCAAATAAGGCATAAAAATTAAAAGATCCCATGGTGAATTAATTCATAAATAAATTAAGCACTTTTAGAGGGCTCATATATATTATTAGTTTGTTTAAATAATGTAATTATTTATTTAAGGATTAAATAATGTAATTATTTATTTAAGGAAATTAAAAATCAAGAAACGAAATGGGAATGAAACATGGGGGGAAAGTGATGAATATTAATGAATTTAGTAACTAAGAAATGAAGAAATTTTCATTACGGGGTGAGGTGGAAAGCCTCAGTGGGTTTATAAATAGAAAGGAAAACCCATGGTTTTGGGGGGGTAGTAGGAGAGTACAAAAATTCTAGAGGAATTATACCAGAATTTAAATATTAACTTAATGATAAGTAGGATAGACATGATATAGAAGAATTTAACTTCACTGATTTGAGATATTTACTAGTGGATGGTAAAATCCATGCGGAGTACATCATGTAATATAAAACTGGTTATGAGCCGATGCAACTCGAGGGTCTCAGGGAAATAAGTTTTACCTGAGTATGGTTGGGAGGAAACCAGTTGGCACCATGAAATTTGGTAATGGAAAGGAAATTTAAAGTGGATGGACGGAGCATTGCTAAAATACGAATATACTACTTATCAATAAAGTATAATCTCATTGGTTGACATATTGTAGTTTATATTGTAATTTGGTTTGTACATGAGTGGTCACATATGCATTTATGATGATACTAACCTATTTACTAGTACAAGAACTCTATTTATTTATGTTGCATTGCCTATAACAAATCATGGGAAAGGAGGAATCTAGAAATGTGTTGGTGGAAAGTCCTAAAACCCAAGTTTAAAAATTCACTTTCAAAATTTCTGCGGAAGGTAATTGTGAACTTCAAATTATTTGTTTTAGAATTTTCATGGTTGGTTCATAGGTTGTGGTTTGATATTCGATGGAGTTTTGTGTTGAATTTGGTTATTTCTTGTTTCCTTCAATTTTGAGAACTGGGCTACATATAATGTGGCTTGATTCTTCATATCCCCTTTGATTTTGTCTCATCAATATGTTGTTGAGGCATCGATGGGTGTTTGTTCAGTCTCATAGGTTGCCAACGCTCTGTGTGAAATGATATTTGGCTATGGGTTGTTCAATGACTTTGTTGAAGGGTGTGGGGTTCATGAATGAGTGGTGAAAGGGTATCTACTTTTATTAAATTTGTTGGGTTTCAAGTATTTCTCTTGGATTTTGGTCAGTCGATGCATTAATTCGTGGAGGCCATTTGGTTTTGGGTATGTATGTACATTTTTTAATTCATAGGATTTTGTCATAGATCTATGTTGAGGCATTGATGGGTACTTGGTAAACTACAAGTGCATTCAGCCACTATGCATTTTGGTTGTAAGTGTTTTGTGCAAAGGGGAAATTAGAAATTGTTTGTTTCTTTCAACTTTGTGATATGGGTTATGAATAGTGTGACTCATAGGTTCTTGTTGAATATTCTTTAGATCCATATTCAATGCTCATGATTAATGATTTCTCTTTTGATTATTCTCTTCTACATGAAAATGGAAAACTCACTTGTTTATTCATGCATGGACTATCACCTGTAAATGTGAGTCTATTACAATGCTTTTGGTCTTTTTACATTAAAGAAGCATTTTATATTCCATACTGAACTCATTCTCAAAAATTTTGTTAGTTAACAAAAAAAATTTGTGGGCATATTTGTTATCCAAAAGGATATAAACAATCCTCTTAAGAATGCACACAAAGTTTTTGACAATTGTCTCAACAAAAATGATCATGAATATATTAAATTATGGGGTAATGAATTATGTATCTGATTTTTTTGTATGGAAGTAGTGTTGGGAACTACAATGATGGAGAAAGCATGTGCATAAAAATGGTGTTACATGGGAAAGAAATGAAGTTCAAAACTATTTCCCTCATTCGAGATGAAAAATCCATTGTTGAATGGTGTTCTTTAGAATGTCAATGGGAACAAGAAGGTAAGAAGACTAATCAACCAGGAAAGAACATGTACATATATATTTTTGGCACATGGTTGATTTAGATCGATGATAGTCATATCAGTGCAAAACAAGCCTGGGCACTCATGGATTTCATTTAGTTTGATCATTAGACAATGCAATAGTTGAAATATGGACAAGAAAACTCTCTTTCGTCTATGGTCCATATAGTAGTAGTGGGTGGAATGATTGTGAATTTATGGACTAGGTTGATATATGGGATCATGTATCACTCCTCATTGGTCAACGTATAACTATTAAATTATTCCATTTGGAGGAGAAATAATCAAGTATTTCACCAGATTATGATCATGTCTTAGATATTGTACAACTAGGTTCGGTGAATATTCCATTAATTTTGATTAACTAACATGAATGTTGTATGCTTTGTTGATTTAGTGCACTCACCTGTTGGCACTCCATTTTTTCTAGGGCACATATACGTAGAGGTTTCCCTAAAATTTAATGAATGGGGAACTGACTATTGGTTGGCACATTTTTTAGAGGGAAAGCAGACCATCATTGTCTTAATAATAGACTAAAAACAATGCCAAGGAAGAACTCATCAAAAGTATGATACTTCCTACTGTACTTTGAGAATGATAATTTAATGGACATCATTAGCATTATACATGATCATCATGGTATACTTGAATAACCATGAGTAAGTAGACATGTATGTGGTATGTGATCCAGGTGGATATTGGTGGCCACCCACCTGTTCCAAATTCCACTTGGCTCATCTTGACAGTTTTCAGTTCAACACGTTTCTCTGTAATGGTGACATCTCTTTATAATTGTGGGTTCTACACTTCCAGGGCTGTCCTGAATCCCTACACAACATCCAGGTGGATATTGGTGGCCGTCCACCTATTCCAACTGGCTTATTTTGGCAGTTTTCATGTCAGTACGTCTTTCTGTACTTCCAGGGTTGTTTTGAGGCCCTGCACAATGCTTTTTCCGCCTGCCACAGTCAAGATGTTGACAAAGTTAGAGTTTGAGAGCATAATGTGTAGTTCTCAAAAATAAATTTCCAATGGGCTATCACATGCCTAAAGCAGAGATCGTATGCAAATGTTACAACCTCGGGAAGTTGATGTACTAACTTACCCCAACGGGGCCCACATGACTTTTGGCGCTTCATCTCCTAGGGTTAGGTTTTTGGATGTATATGGTTTTGGCATTCATGTTTATTGTAAAATATCCTTTAGAGCCTCATTGTACTCATCTTCTTGTGAATGAGTGTAGCCATCACATCTCTTCTCAGAGATAAGCTTCCACCATTCTAGCGAGTTCATTCACTCTGTATTTTTACAGTCTCTATACATTTCTTTCATTAATAGAAATCATGTATTGATGCGTTTCTCTGTTTCTGAAAATATTTGTGTGTATTTCATTGTAATATCTGTGATTTCATTTAGTTCCAAAAATAATCCATCTCAGTGGTATCAAAGCAGGTTGCTCTTGATTATTTTTCAGTGCATGTCCCCAACGAGGTATGAGTATAGCAAGTTGGGTCTCGAGCTTGTCTCTCTTGAGGACAATTTCTCTCGCATGCCCAAGAAACCCTCCATGGTGGAAGAAAAGAAAAACAATGGAGCATAAGATTCTATTAACTTGTTGCTTGAGCAAGCTCTCGCATGACAGATGGATGAAATGATGGAGAATTTTTCCCACATCCTTCAATGCCTGCTGATAGAAACACACACATATTCATCAAGCAACCATTTTGGAGGAACCTCTCCCTTCAAGGTACAAGTTAATTTTGACATTCCTGTATTTGAAGGTCAGATAGATGCATATGCCCTAGAAAAATGGTTAAATATGCTAGGTTATTTCTCTGTTCACAAATTTTTCGATAGGGAAGAGATCACCTTCGCACCCCCCAAGGCTCTCCCCCATGTCAAACATTGGTGGGAAACTTACTGGGAGCAAAGTTCCAAAGAGGAATCTGGAATATATGGGGCTGAGCCCCCCTTGGAATTTTTTTGTGGTTGTGGTCAAGGGACAATATTACCCTATTGATAACTATGAAGACTAGTACATGAGATGGACCACACTGCGGCAAGAAAGAGGCCAAACAGTGCAAGAGTTCACAAATAATTTCCATACCATGCACACCAAACTGGGTATCAAAGACTCCGAGTGAGATTTGGTTCTAAAATACCGTGGGGATCTGCATAGGTACATCCAAACCAAAATGGATTTCCTAAACATCTCATCACTGGGAGCTACCTATCAATATGCTGTCAAAATCGAGCATAAATTTAGGCACCAGAACAAACGGGAGTTCAGGTCTGCAAATCTAAAACAACCAAAGCATAGTAAAGATGACCCTAACCAACAACCTCCTAACAACCAGTCCAAGACATAGGAAAATAAGGGTAAGGGAAAGGCAAAGAATGACACTGGGAAGTGGTGTGACTTCCAAAAAATCCCCTGGCACAACGCCGATGAATGTCACTCAAAACAATCATTGGTGGCTGAGATCAAAGTGAAGGAGCCAAACCTTGATTCATAATCTGATACAGAAAATAATGAGAAAAGGTAGATCATTGACGAGGACCCCATTGCTACCGCTGCGACCGAAAAAATTCAACTAGAAGAAACAACAGATCCTGGAGAGGGGGAACGCCTCTTCCATTCACAAATGTGGGTGAAAGGGACCCTGTTGCATTCAATTGTTGATAGTGGAAGCCAGAAGAACCTCATCTTAGTTGAGTTCATCAAACCATTGGGGTTGCCGAAAACACCACACCTGCAACCTTACAACATGGGGTGGCTTCACCAGGGACAAGATCTCCATGTCAGCCACCAATGTCGCCCGTCCTATGACATCCAACCTTTAAATATGAGGTAGTGTGTGATGTTGCCCCTGTTGATGTCTGTGATGTTTTTTTTGGCCAACCATATATGTGGAAACATCATGTCGTTAATGAGTCTCGACCCTGTAGTATCATTATTACTATGGGGGGTCAAATCCATAAGATACCATAGGTAGTTTCGACTATTGTTCCACCAAAACAATGCCGCAAGTTAATCTCTCATACTATTAAATTCAACCTGTTCACAATCTGTTCAAAGGATGAACAAAAGGCCACTACAACCACTACAACCTCAACACCTTCTATAAAGCAGAAGCATATTGCAGAAGGGAAATAAGATATTTCTTTTTCACCTATGATGGTGCCTACAAAATGCCCCATCAAGCCAAGATATAATAGGTTGGTGGAACAGATTCATCCCCACCAACAAGTTCGTGACAACCTTCCATAGACCAAGAAGCACAACTTATCCAACAAGGCAAGCAACTCACCAAGATTCAGATTCAACAAATGATTTCCCCTCTTCCCCAGGAACTCAATGCAATGGAGACCATTGCTTCATAAGGGGGGAGGACTGATCCAGGTGGATATTGGTGGACACTCACCTATTCCAAATTCCACTTGGCTCATCTTGACAGTTTTCAGTTCAACATGTTTCTCTGTAATGGTGAAATCTCTTTGTAATTCTGGGTTCTGCACTTCCGGGGCTATATTGAATCCCTACACAACATCCAGGTGGATATTGGTGGCCACCAACCTATTGCAACTGGCTTATTTTGGTATTTTTCATGTCAGTACATCTTTCTATACTTTTGGGGATGTTTTGAGGCCCTAAGCAATGCTTTTTGGGCTTGCCACAACAAAATTGTTGACTAATTCAAATTTTGATGGCACAATGTGTATTTCTCGAAAATACCTTTCCAATGGGCTATCACATGCCTAAAACGGAGATCGTATGCAAAAGTTACAACCCTGGGAAGTTGATGTACTAACTTACCCCAACGAGGCCCACATGACTTTTGGTGCTTCATCTCCTAGGGTTAGGTTTTTGGATGTCTAGGGTTTTGGAATTCATGTTTATTTTAAAAAGGCCTTCAAATACTCATTGTACTCATCTTCTTGTGAATGAGTGTAGACGTCACATATCTTCTTAGCGATAAGATGCCACCATTATAGCGAGTTCATTCACTCTATATTTTTACAATCTTTGTACATTTCTTTCATTAATAGAAATCATGTATTGTTGTGTTTCTCAGTTTCTATAAATATTTGTGTGTATTTCATTGTAATATCTCTGCTTTCATTTCATTCCAAAAATAATCTAGATCAATGGTATCAAAGCATGATGTTCTTGATAATTTTTCAATGCATGTCCCCAACAAGGTCTGAGTATAGCAAGTTGGGTCTCAAGCTTGTCTCTCTTGAGGACAATTGTTCTCATACTCCCAAGAAACCCTCCATGGCGGAAGAAAAGAAAAACGACGGAGTAGAAGATTCTATTAACCTATTGCTTGAGCAATCTCTCGTGCGACAGAGGGACGAAATGATGGAGAATTTTTCCCACATCCTTCAACACCTGCCGAAAGAAATAGGCGCATCTTCATCAAGTGTCCACTTTGGAGGAACCTCTACCTTCAAGGTACAAGTTAATTTTGATATTCTCGTATTTGAAGGTCAGATAGATGCGGATGCCCTTGAAAAATGGTTAAATCTTCTAGAAGGTTATTTCTCTGTTCACAATTTTTTCAACAGGGAAAAGATCACCTTCGCACTCCTGAAGGCTCTCCCCCATGTCAAACATTGGTGGGAAACTTACTGGGAGCAAAGTTCCACAGAGGAATCTGGAATATATGGGGCTGATCCCACTTGGTATTTTTTTTGTGGATGTGGTCAAGGAACAATATTTCCCTGTTGATAATTATGAAGACCAAATGCATGAGATGGACCACACTGCGACAAGAGAGGTGCCAAACGGTGCCAGAGTTCATAAATAATTTCCATAACTTGCGCACCAAGCTAGGTATCAAAGAATCAGAGCAGTATCTGGTTCTGAAATATCGTGGGTGTCTGCATAGGTACATCCAAACATAAATGGATTTCCTAAACATCTTATCACTTGAAGCTGCCTGTCGATATGTTGTCATAATAGAGCAAAAATTTAGGCACTAGAACAAATGGGAGTTCAGGTCTGCAAATACCCAACAACCAAAGCATAATAAAGACAACCCTAACCAACAACCTCCTGAAAACCAATCCAAGACACAATAAAAGAAGGGTAAGGGAAATACCAAGAATGACACTGGGAAGTGGTGCGACTTCCACAAAATCCCCAGGCACAACACTGATGAATGTAGCTCAAAAAAATCATTGGTGGCCGAGATCAAAGACAAGGAGCCAAACCCTGATTCAAAATATGATCTAGAAAACAATGAAAAAAGGTAGATCATCGACATAGACCCCACTTCTACCGTCATGATCGCAACAATTCAATCAGAAGAGCCAACAGATCTTGAAGAGGGGGAGCGCTTCTTCCATTCATAAATGTGGGTGAAAGGGACCTCGTTACATTTCATTGTTGATACTGGAAGCCAAAAGAACCTCATCTCAGCTGAGGTTGTCAAACAATTGGGGTTGTCGACAACACCACAACCGCAATGTTACAACATCGAGTGGCTTTGCCAGGGACAATATCTCCATGTCAGCCAATAGTGCCACCTATGCTATGGCATCCAACCCTTCAAAGATGAGGTAGTGTGTGATGTTTCCCCACTTGATGTTTATGATGTTGTTTTGGGCCAACCATATCTATGGAAACTTCATGTTGTTTATGAGTCTCGACCCCGTAGTGTCATTATTACTTTGCAGGGTCAGATCTATAGGGTACTAGAGGTAGTTTCGACTACTGTTCCACCAAAATAGTGCCGCAAGGCAATCTCTCATACTGCTAAATTCAACCTCTTCACAATCTGTTCAAAGGATGAATAAAAGGCCACTGCTGTTGGCATATTTACAGACATAAGGAAACATGTTTGTCATTGATGGCGAGATCAACATGATCAACAATGCAACGATGATGACATGGCAAGATCAACAGTGAAGAGCAACAATGATCGTTGGATCATCCATTCAGAATTCCCGATGACTGTCAGATCTGAATACAGACAAGAGGAACGTGCAAAAGAGGAGAACAAATCTTGGACATTGGATTTGAGCACGAGGACTGACCATTGTTAGATCCAGAAGAAGGAGCATGATATTTAAGTACAAGATGAAGCGATCTTACAAAGTCCCCAAAGTAGGAGGATCGTCCATCGTCGAGGAGGACACGTGGTGAGTGATTAGAATTTTGCTGACTTGCAAATTGGAGGAGTTAACGGAGTGTGGTGTGAGATCAGTGCGATATGTGAAATCCCGAAATGATCTGGGCCATTGGATCGAGGATTGATATGGACCATTGGATCGAGGTATGTTGTGGACCATTGGATGTAGAGTACATGTGGCAATAGGTCAACATTTTGCTAACTGGAAAGTCAAAGGAAGGAGGCGATCTATCCTTTGAAGTCGTGAAACCTGAAACCATGATTTAATCTGAGTCGTCGATCAAAGGGAGAGCGTGGACTGTTGATTTGGCTCCATTTTAGAGTTTCGGATACCAAGAGTTGGAGGAGTTAATGAGACTCACGAAAAAAGTGCAAAATCACGAAGCACTCGTTTGATTGGCGAGTGGTCATAGTGCATGGTCACATCGTCGAGAGTTGGAGAAAGGATCTAGTGCAACCAAACTCTATTTCAATGATCACGACATGGAGTTTCGAGACCCTTCATCACAAGAATGCCAAAATGCGAAATTGCGAAATCAATTTTGCTTAGTGTTCGGTCACAACCAGTGAGCATATGAGATAAATGCGAGACCCTACAGAATTAATCCAAAGGTGTTGATTAATTGGGAATATGATCGAAGGGCTACTGTTGCACTTCACAGGTAATTGATCAATTACGATTCAGTTAGCAGAACTGAATCATAGTTCTTGGACGTTTGGCGATTCAGTTGCTAATGGATTTTCTTGGAGATTCAAAGTGTAACTGAATATGTGGTATAGGATCAAATGGAAATGCAATGACTGTGGTAGGTTGGCTGTTCAAATTGGAAGAATGAGTTGAACTGTAAGAAAGGTAAAATTACAGTATGCATAGTGTGAGATAAAACTCAGAGATGCTGAACATATAGAAGCAAGAACAGAATTGCAGAATAGTTTGAAGCAAACCAGAATTGTAGAACAGTTTCAAGAAAAGCAGAATTGCAGAACAGTTTGAAGTAGAGAAAAATTGCAGACTAGATAGAAGCAGAGCAGAATTGCAGAATAAATAAAAGCAGAGAATAATTGCAGAACAGAGAGGAAGTGGTAAGAATTTAAACACCTGTATTGTTGGTTATTCAATCATTTATTTATAATCAGGGAGGTTGTGTGGTGCTAGGGAGGACTGTGGTCCCTTGATATTCAAGTTGGTGCTTGAATATTGGAAGTTGTATATTCCATCTAGTTGTGGCTAGAAAAATAGGGTGGCAGTGTGGTGCTTGGGAAAACATAGAGTTTTCTGTATGCAAGTTGGTGCTTGTATAAGTCCAGTTGGTGCTGAAACATTTAGGGAGTTGATGCTTCCTTCTAGTGGGTGCTAGAGAAACCAGAGAGTTGGTGCTCTCAAAAAGTTGGAGCTTGTAAAACAGAGGTAGTAGCCTCACATTGAGTTGGTGCTCAAATATAGATGATGTACATAACTTAAAAGACTTCCTATCATTCAAAGAAGAAGAGGTTTTCTCCCTTTATGGGTTTCCTCGTGAAAATCTGTCTTTGTGTATATCTTATGTGTGACTAATGTTCATTATTTATGTTGTTCATATCTTATATAATATTTATGGTCACTTGAACGAGATTAAAAATTATTTGAATAGTCATATATTGTTTAAGCACAGTGACAACTGATTCACCCCGCCCCCCCTCTCAGTTGACTTAGTAATTTCAATAACTGCAACCACTGTAGCCTCAACACCTTCTATCCAGTAGAAGCAGATTGTAGAAGGGAAATAATATATTTCTTCTTTACTTATGATGGTTCCTACACAATGACCCATGAATCCAAGATACAACAGGTTGGTGGAACAAATTCAACCCCGCCAACAATAGGTTTGTGATAGCCTTCCACAAACCAAGCAACACAACTTCACCAACAAGGAAAGAAACTCACCAAGATTCATATTCAACAAATGATTTCCCCTCTTCCCCGAGAACTCAACACAATGGATATAATTTATTCATAAGGGGGGAGGAATGATCCAGGTGGATATTGGTGGCCACCCATATGTTCCAAATTCCACTTGGCTCATTTGACAATTTTCAGTTCAACATGTTTCTCTATAATGGTGACATCTCTTTGTAATTGTGGGTTTTTCACTTCTGAGGCTATTTGAAGCCCTACACAACATCTAGGTGGATATTGGTGGCCGCCCACCTATTCCAACTGGCTTATTTTGGTAGTTTTCATGTCAGTACATCGTTTTGTACTTTCGGGGCCGTTTTGAGGCCCTAAACAACGTTTTTTGGGCTTGCCACAATCAATCTAAAAATAATGTTAGATTTTGACAACATAATATTTCTTGAAAATACCTTTCCAACGGGCTATCACACGCTTAAAACGAAGATCGTATGCAAAAGTTACGACCACGGGAAGTTGATGTACTGACTTACCCCAATGGGGCCTACATGACTTTTGGCGCTTCATCTCCTAGGGTTAGGTTTTTGGATGTCTAGGGTTTTGGCATTCATGTTTATTTTAAAAAGGCCTTCAGAGCCTCATTGTACTCATCTTCTTGCGAATGAGCATAGCTGTCACATCTCTTCTCATAGATAAGATGCCACCATTCTAGCGAGTTCATTCATTTTGTATTTTTTCAGTATCTGTACATTTCTTTCATTAATAGAAATCATGTATTGTTGCGTTTCTCTGTTTCTGGCAATATTTGTGTGTATTTCATTGTAATATATCTACTTTCTTTTCATTCCAAAAATAACACGGATCAATATGTTTGTTATTTTTATTCTATTTCGAGATATGTGTGTTGTTTGTTTTTTTGTTCAATTTTCAATTTATTTATAAATGACTTCTAGTTGTTCTGAATGAATGAGTTTAACTCTATTTTTCTTTGTGTCACTCAGGTTATCCAAACAATTATAGGAACATGAAGGCCCATCAATAATAACAACGATGTTTTCTAACACCACCCAATGATTCTCGAAAAGATGGTTGATAATGCCTCTGATGTCCCTGAAGGCCTATAATGCAATAATGATCTCTTCATTACTTTCATAGCATTTGGATAGAATTATCACCCTTAAACAAAGGACTCAAGGTCTAGTACAATTTATTAATTTCTAATGATATCTAAAATATGAACGACAATGCCATGAAATATCCACAACAATAAAATATAACATACTGAAGGGTCCCCCTTGGTATCTTCACTAGAATCACAAATTATGCAAGATAATATCATTCTATATTCTCCGCATAAAGCACTTGAAGTTCTAAATTCCAAAAACTTATCAAAATCAAGTTCATATTTCCTCATCTAATGTTTCTCCATAACTTTAGCTTGTGTTGACTTCTAACCATAACCCTAGTATTCCCACGAACTTATTTAAGAACTCTAGCATTGAATACAACAAGAGAATATGCAAATGAAGAAGAGTAGAAAATCATGAAGTATTTTCATGTTTTTTTATGGTTAATGAAAATTCCCTTCACTTTTGTTAGTAGGCTTATACAATTAGGTCATGTGCACATTTCACTCATCCTATAAATTCCTAGGTTGTGAGAAAGGGAATTAGCTCCCTCTCATCATCACCCCAATGCCTAGATTGTAAGAAAGTCCATGTGAATATTCTACTCATGTGCTTATTCTAAATACAACAACTATTTTGAAACAATTCCCCTCACCAAATCCCTTATATAATGGTGTAACAATGATAGGGTTTCAATAAATCATGTAGAGTAATTATGAAAACAATCTAACCTACTTGTTTAAACAATAGCTACATTGGGATTTCAATTTGTGCATGCAATGTAATTACACCAAGATTAGAAACCATACCATGAAATATCCACAATAATAAAATATAACACAACAAAGGATCCCCCTTTACACTTTCACTAGAATCACAAAGTGTAGAATATAATCTCATTCTATATTCTCCACATCAAGCACTCCAAGTATACTAGGGTTTCCAAATTCCACAAAACCTTATCAAGATGAAGTTCTTCTTTACTCTAACATTTCTCCCAATATTTAGTTTATTTTGACTTCTAACCCTAACCCTAGTATTCATTTGAATTTCTCCAAGAACTCTAGCATTGAAGACAATGAGAGAAAATGCAAATGAAGAATTGTAGAAAATAATGAAGTATTCTGATGTTTTGTTATGGTTAATAGAAATTTTCTATAATTTTGTTAGTATTATTATACAATTAGGTCATGTGTGCATTCCACTCATCCTATAAATTCCTACATTGTGAGAAAGGAAATTAGCTCCCTCTCATCATTACCCCAATGCCTATATTTTTAGATAGTCCATGTGCTTATTCTACTCATGTGTTTCTTCTAAGTACAACACCTATTTGGAAACAATGCCTCTCACCAAATCATTTCTAGAATGGTATAACAATGCTAGGGTTTCCAAGTTAAATCATGTAGAATAATTATGAAAATATTTTAAACTACTTGTTCAAACAATAATTGCATTGGGATTCCAATTTATGCATGCAATGTAATTACACCAAGATTAGAAACCAGATGTGACCCATAATAACCATGTTAAGCTTCTAGTTGGAATGTGTAGAGAAATTATGTCAGGATACAAACAAAACATAGGGTAAAAAAACCACATAATTATTCCACATTATGTTTTCCATAGATTTCAAGACAAGATCCTAGCCAACATCTATTTTCATGCTGAGACCAATTACACATTTCCAAGCATGCAAGGAGCGATCGCCCGTAGAAACTCAAAATCCAAGGTAGAAAAGGTATTTATCAACATGAAAATAGAAGTATGCCCTCAATGAGTCTCTAGGGTGGAAAATAGAGCTATAATAATGGGCCTTGTCCAATCACACTTGCAGGAGCTTACATAACTCAACTATGCTTCTAGGTTTCCATTTTATGCCCCCAGACCAAATCCCAATGTGTCCCTAAATGGCTTCAAGAGGTGAGTTGTGACTCACTAGAAAACTATAATTGGGCTTCAAATGGATGAACCATTGGTTGTGTTAGAATCATGACACCATATTACAGCTAGGAGCACCCCTCTCTTATGATTTTGTTTCCCAAAAAATGTTTTATTCAATGATTTGCAGAACTAGGGTTTTTCTTAGTAAAGTAAAATGGTTTTTTTGCACTAGGGGTTGATTTTGAAAAACACTGGATTGGGAGATTGTGGGTAGAATGGTCATGTGGGCCTTGGCTAAACACACGTGAGGGATCATACAAAACTCAATTATGTTTCTTTGTTTTAGTTTTATGCCCCTAAACCAAATTACCAATGTGTTCTTGAATGGATTCAAGAGGTGAGTTGCAACTCACCATAAAACTCTAACTAAGCTTTGGATTAGGATGAATTGTTGGTTGTGTTGAACTTGTGACACATCATTAAATCTAGGGGAAACCCTCTCCCATGATTCCATTTCCCATAAAATGATTTATTTGACAATCTTTGGAACTAGGGTTTTGCTTAGTACATGGCAATGCAATTTTTGCACTAGGGATCAATTTTAAAAAATCTGGCTCAGGTGATTGTGGGTAGTGTGCTCACATGGACCTTGGATAAAATCGCTTTCGGGGGCTTACAACGCTCAATTATGCTTCTCAATTTTGATTTTATGTGTAGCATCCCTAGCCCGAAGCTGGGCCATGACTCACAAAATTTTCTTCTTTGATACACAATTAATTTAAATATAATGCTTTGCATATGAACATACAAGCATTTCTAACAATAATAAGTCACAAAAATAATTATAACATAAAACCAATAACAAAAATTTCATAATTAATAACACAACATTTAAAACAAATGCATATAAGACACTTATCTTATGAATAAACAACCAACTATGTGTAGACCTCAGACTTTCCTCCCAACCATAGACTATGTTTCTCATACACTCTCAACAACATGTCACCTCCGAACTAAGGCTTAAACTCCTCCAGGGCAAGGGAATCCTAGCCAGACTAAGGTATATCAATCAGAAAAAATTCTCTGACTAAGGTCCCAACTCCAACAACTATCCTACAACCTCTCATTCCCCACATGCCTGTCCCACCCTGGGAAGTGTACCCCTTCTCTGCTCAACAGTCCTTTGGCTGTCCCACCTCCCTTCTGGGGCTTCAACAACAAGCTAGACATGAAGTCTCAGACTTATGTAGTTGCATCTTGGCACACAAGGAAAAAATTCCCAACAGTTCTATCACTTGGAGATAATACTCACGAGCCCGACAACCTAGTTCTTCATAATACACATAGGCCTGACAACCTACTTCTTCTCCTCAAATAACCAAGGAATTCTGGTTAAAAACAACTCCCAGTTATCCAAGTACAGGTACCAAAAAGATGGATGGAAAAGAGAGTACGTATGGTAGTATAGAATGACGAGTGAATGATGGGAATAATGGGAAATTACACTAATTTCCCACAATATATGTGCATGTTCCCAAATTTACACTTGTCATGTTTGGAACTACCTTTGGCTCCACTTGTGGTGCATTCCCCAACTTTTAGGAACTTAGGATATAATTGTATCCATAACTTAGACTTTTAGGAAATATTAATATAATACTCCCTTGGGCTTAAGCCCCTTTGGATTAGCCCCTCCTCCTAGACTCTTATCCCCCATTTCCCTTCTAGTGGAGTTTATCCCCCCATATTCTTTTGTCTGGTTGGTCTGTAGCAGTGATGTATTTTTATTAATAATTTGAGTGTGATTACATATTACAATGATATGATCATTGGCTGTTTAGCATTTTGGTCTCTCCAACCTAATAACCACACACTCACTCTGGCCTCAAAACATATTTACAATGGAGCTCTCTCCCAATATATCTTGTTTCACCATACTATATGTACATTTACAATTTGGGTTCGACCTAGGGGTATTGCATTATGCCCCTGAACCAAATTCCTAATGTGTCCTTGAATGAATTCACGAGGTGAGTTGAAACTCACCATAAAAATCTAACCGAGCCTTGAATGGATGAACCTTTGATTGTGTTAGACTCATGACATGTATTATAGCTAGGGTTACCCCCTCCTATGATTCCATTTCCTTTAAAATGATTTATTAGACAATCTATGAAACTAGGGTTTCGCTCGGTAAGGGACAATGCAATTTTTGCATTAGGGTTTGATTTTGAATAACACTATCTCGGATGATTGTGGGTAGCGTGGTCACATGTGCCTTGGCCAAACATAGTTTAAGGAGCTTACAAAATTCAATTATGGTGCTTGGTTTTAATTTCATGCCTCTGAAACAAATTCCCAATGTGTCCTTGAATGGCTTCAATGGGTGAGCCTCAAATGTACAAATTGTCAGTTGTGTTGGAATCTTGACATCAAATTACAACTAGGGACACCCCTCTCCTATGATTTTGTTGCATTGAAATAATTTATTGGACAATCTCCAGAACTAGGGTTTTGCTCAGTAAGGGAAATACAATTTTTGCACTAGGGGTTGATTTTGAAAAACAATGTCTTGGGAAATTGTGGGTAGTCTGGTCATGTGGGCCTTGGCTAAATAGATTTGTAGGGGATTATAGAACTCGATTATGTTTCTCAGTTTCTATTTCCTACTTGCAGACCAAATTCCCAATGTGTCCTTGAATGGATTCARGAGGCAAGTTGCAACTCACCATAAAACTCTAACCGRACCTCAGATGGACAAACCATCATTTGTGTTGTACTCTTGACATTAGATTACATTTATGGGCACCCATTCCCTATGGTTTTATTTCCCAGAAAATTCTTTGTTATAGGATCTTCAGAACTAGTTTTTTTCTCAGTAAGGGACAATGCAATTTTTCACTAAGGGTTGAATTTGAAAAACACTTGCTTAGGTGATTATGGGTAGCATGGTCACATGGTCCTTGAAAAAACACACTTTCAAGAGCTTAAAAAACTCAATTATGCTTCTTGGTTTGGATTCCCCCCCCGAACCAAATTCTCAATGTGTCCCTAAATAGCTTTAGGAGGGGAGTTGCAACTTGCCATGAAACTCTAACCAAGGCTTGGGTGGGAAAATTGTTGTTTGTGTTGGAGTCCTAACACCATATTACAACTAGGGGCACCCATCCCCTATGATTTTGTTGCATACAAAATTCTTTGTTCGAGGATCTCTGGAACTAGGGTTTTTCTCAATAAGGGATAATGCAATTTTTGCACTAGGGGTTGATTTTGAAAAATGTTAGCTCGGGCCATTGTGGTTTGTGTGATAACGTGGGCCTTGGAAAAACACACTTTTGGGAGCTTATGGAACTCAATTATTCTCCTCGTTTTGGATTTTTCCCTTAGACCAAATTGTTAATGTGTTCCTAAATGGTTCCAGGAGGTGAGTTGAAACTTGCCATAAAAATCTAACCGAGGCTTTGATGGACGTATCGTTGATTGTTTTGGACTCCTAACATTAAATTACAACTTGGGGCACCCATCCCTTGTGATTATGTTTCCTGAAAAATTCTTTTATTGAGGATCTCTGGAACCAGGTTTTTTCTCGATAAGAAACAATGCAATTTTTGCACTAGGGGTTGATTTTGAAAAAAATTGGCTTTGGTGATTGTGGGTAGTGTGATCACATTGGCCTTGGAAAAACACACTTGTAGGAGTTTACGAAACTCAATTATGCTTCTCGGTTTGTATTTTTTCCCCTCGGACCAAATGCTCAATATGTCCTTCAAAATTTTCATATCACTTTAAGTTTCAAACACCAAATCATTGATAATAAAAGATTGTCCATCTTCACATGCCACTTTGGGAAGACTATAAACAACATGATATTCCACCATCATCTAAAATAACATTTCCCTTAATGGAAAATTTGGAGGAGCTATAAAACAATTACATGGAGTATATTTCAATGTTGAAGGGAATGCCTTCAAACATGAACAATACAATCTATGAGAAGCAATATAAGGAATGCATTATGTATGAGAAAGGTGTTGGCCCTTGACCAAGTTTTGGGAGATACTTGGCAATGTAAGAAAGGGGAGTAGTACATCAATGTGATGAAGGCTAAGTGCTAGTATGATTTTTTAAGTGTTTTGTGCATGACTGTAAGAGACTTGTAGAGCTTAATGCAAGTCCCTGTGTGAATATATAGAAGGCTTTGTGCTGTAATGCAAGGGAGAAGGATCTAGCGAGTTGTGCATATCTTTTGTCCTATGTGGAGTAAGGATCGTTGAGGCTATGTGCTGTAACTTCTTGACTGAAATAATAGAGAAGAAGAGTTGGTGGATGTAGCCCCAGGGTGGGGGTGAACCATGTAAACCCCGTGTCATCTTGCTTTGTGACTTATCTTTATATGTTCACATGCTATGTGCTAAGTGCTTGATAGATAGATTTGATGATGCTTAGTGCCAATAATGTGTAGATTGTTAGATCTGATTTGTATGTATATGCTAAGTGCTTAAGCTGTTGGATCTGAATAATCTGTTGATGCTAAGTGCTTGAATAATCTAGTTCATTGTGAATGCTGCGATGCTTTGTGCTCTCTGCAAAGTAGAGTAATGGTTGAATATTGGTAATCTATCGGTGCTAAGTGATCTGTAAATGATATACCCACAGATCATTGTTCCGGTTAAGGTTGCAGACACTTGAGTCTTGCAACCACCCCTACCTCTACCTCAGGTGAGACTTCATTTGCTTCGCAGGTGTTGCCGAAAGGGCCGATAGTTAGGGCTTTGTTGGTGCGCTCTTGAGCGTTGAACCCTGGGTCTTCCCTTGTGCCAACAAATGGTTTCGTTGCCGGGACCTGAAACTGTGATTGCTGGGAACTAAGAAAGAATAATCTTTGTGCAAAGATCTATGCCCTAGTGTGCAACATTCTACTCAATTTATAAATCTACATGCTAAGGAAAGAAGTCTGATTTGAAGAAAGGAGGTCGGATCTGAAAGAAAGAAGCTAGATCTGGAATCTCTATGCCAAGAATAAGTTTAGATCTGAGGAAAAAAAGGGAAGATCTGAAGAAAAGAGGGTCAGATCTGAAGAAAAGAGGTGAGATCTGTAAGATCTGTTCTCTGATAAAGGTAAGAATAGTTAAAAGTCTAGATCTGAAAACTTTGTGCTCTGCAGAAGTAAGATAAGTGAAATTTTTTGTTTCTAGAGTATGGATCTAGGTAGGTTTAATATAATTTGTTCTAGTTTGAAAAATAGGGCATTGTTAGATGAAAGAAGATTTCATATGAATAGATCTGATAAGAATAGTGAAAGATATATTATACCTATGCATAGAAAGAATGTTTGGACTAACAAATGGATGAAAGATCTTAGAAAGAATTTGTTGCAGGTTAACTCCTATGATCCTAGTGCATAGTACAGAAGAAGCTGGGGATCATTTAAAAGAAAGAGAGGATTGACCCTCTGTTACAGTTTCCGAAGACCAGGACATATTGCTAAGGAATGCCCTGGAAAAAGGCCTAGTTGTCTTTGTTGTAAAGCTATGGACCATGAAGTGTTGGATTGCCCTAGAATGAATGCTAAGCTTGAAGGAATGAATTTGCATCAAGAAAACCCTAAGGCAGATCCAGAAAAGGCAGAACCCCAACAAGAATCAAAGAAAGTATTGATACAAATGAAAGAGACCCTAAATGACCACCGACATGTCAGATTATCAGAGATTTTCAGAGAAAAAGAATGCATTGAATAAAGAATAGGGGACTTTGAAATTAATTGTGTTCTTGATGAAGAGACACAAGTGAATATTATGCCAAAAAGAACTTGGGAAGCTATAGGAAAGCCAACTATCATCCCTTCATTAGGAGGAATATGAATATTCAGAGGGAAGCTGGTAAGTTTATGTGGGAGGCTTGCTCAGATATCTACGACTGTCAATGGAACTTCGAGAAAGGAAGATTTTGGGATTATTAAATGTATTGAAGACAACGCCCCATTTACCATGTTACTAGGGAAACCTTGGATTGAAAGAGATCAAGCCAGATGAAAAGAAGAAAAAGAATCCTTAGAACATAAGAAACAAGAGTTAAAATATTTCATGACTAGAAGGATTGCTCACTTGATTAAAGAGCAGGAGAACAGATCAAAGATAGTTAACTCCATAGACTCCGATGTCGAAGCTGCAAGACCACTAGAATACCCATAGAAGACTGAATTATTTACTCCAGATACATAAAAGGTGTTATCCCAGAAAGATTCTCAACAACGCGTAGTGACTATGTTCAATGAAGATAAGAATCCGAATGGAAAAAG
>SNQJ01S0057359.1:7027-43456 GCA_010110895.2 Picea sitchensis
ATGACTTTAGTGGTTTTTATAACTCGTTTTTTGTTGTAGTCAGTATGACGAATAGTCATAAGTGTTCCCTCAAAGTCCACAAGCATACAATACAGATGGAGGGCATAAATCCTGGAGATGGTTGGGATTTTTTTTAATCTCTGTTGCGAATCCCCCATTTAATTTCTGACCAATTACTCCGTGTTTATTCACTTGGATTCCTCTTCCTAGTAAATATGCCCCATGAAAGAGGAAGGGTACGCAGAAGCAATGGAGTTTTTTACGGTTTTAGGGGAAGACGGAGGAGTTCTTCTCCAATGGATAATGACGTTGACAATGACCATCAACACTAGGACCCGAATTCAGTGGAGTAGAGAGTGAGCGGCAATCAAGATGAGGCAGAATACGAGAGATGCATGGTGGTCTGGGAGGCAATGACACACGGGCTAAGTTATAATGACCCAATGTTTAAATAATGTAAACACATTGTAATTAGTTTTAGTATGGAGCTCAAAGACAAGGCCTGATTAATGAATGTGTAAGAGTCTCAATTGTGGGCTAGGATTATGGTGTGGTTTTTATGTTTATGTGGCGTGGTTTTGTTTATGTAAAAACATGAATACAAATGAAATGTATTAACAATATCCACCAAACAGGTTGCGTGAAGAAGTAACAAGGAGACTATGATACCACAAGTGGGGATGAGGAAAGAGGGTGCATGTGTGATTTGACTTGACACCTATCCTTTTGGAAGTACAACCTTTTTTGCCCATGCTTCCTTACAAATATCTCTCATCAAAATTTGACTCATGTTGTCCTTTGACATTTCCCCCATGCTGTCACAAACCCACTGCGTTGTAATAAATTTTTCGCCTTTTCTCGAGGGACAGAACCCTTGGAATCCTACGGGGCTTAGCACAGGCTGCAGACACCACCTCTGCCTCGACAGAGTCTCTGCGCGGCCTCCCAGTCTTAAGGATCATTCAGTTTCTTTTATGAGACGAAGCGACTTCTTTTGATTCTCGGCTGAAATTTCCTTCCAATCGACCTACAGGTCCTTTCGGAAGCTCCCCCGTGCGAACAACACTAGGCGCGAGCTCCACGACTCCCAAGTGACCACAATGCTATGACCAAGGCCTATTCCCAAAGGCGCTTGTCACAACTCGCCATCTCGCAAGTTCGCGAGTCGAAGCTCTCGACTCCTCCTTTCCAATCTCGCGATACCCAAGATCACGAAATGGGTATAGCTCCCTTCTGTCAGCGCCCTCCGCGCGTGACCATCGGCTAGGCTAAACACTAGCTCCCATCACAACTTGCGAATTCGCAAGTTGAAGGGTTGAACCTCCATGCTCTTATCCCGCGAATCCTCGAGACGCGAGAAGTCAACGGAGTGTTGCTCCTTCTCCCCAGACGACGCGTGTCCGCCTGTCAACCACGCGTGCCCCACCTTGCGGTCCTGCCACGTGTCCATTCTTTTGTGCCTCGACTCTCGGCACTTCACGACTTCTGTAGTCGAGACAAGGTCCTCTCAACCTCCGAACCCCCGAATGCGTGATATGTGATGGGGTTTCTGATCCAACGGTCCTCCCGTGACCTGGATCCAACGGCTGTCTTCGCTCCTCGCTATTTCACAACTTCGCAAGTTGTGGCGTCCAACTTTGGGACCTTCCCTTCATGAAACCCCGAGAAGCGATGTTAGCTTTCCCTCTCGCGTTCTCGCTACTCGCGACTTCGCAAGTCGAAGGGTTGAATTCTCGTTCCCTTATCTCACGAATCCCTGAGACGTGAGAGGTCAACGGGTTTTGATTCCTTTCACTAGGTGACACATGTCTGCCTATCTGTCGCACGGGCCCACCTTGCGGTTCTACCACATGTCCCTCATCCCCAGCTTCGGTACTTCGCGACTTCGCTTCCCGAAGCGCTACCTCCTTTGTATCCCGACACCCGAAGTGTCGAGATCTCGAACTCCTCGCTACTCCTTATCGCAACTCGCGACTTCGGGACTTTCGGGACAAAAGTCTCGACCTCCTATCCGCCGATATGCCGAAATGTCGAAATTCCTACACGTCATCAACGTAGGTCCCACAACGAAACTTCCCACCTTTTTGGAGTTTCGGACTTCGTGACTTTGCGAATCCTAATGCTAAGCTTTCGGTTCTTCAACCCTCGAAACCTCGAAACCCCAAGTTTCGATGTACTTTACCAATAACTAGCTCACACAAATCCTTTCGCCCCTTCGGGACTTCACCTTTCGCGACCTCGCAAATCTTGAGGCGAGGGTTTTAACCCTTCAACTCGCGAATCCACGAAATGAGATTACGCGAGTGATCCAATGGTTCTTGTCAACTTAGATCCTATGGTCTGATTTCTCCCGAACTTAAACTTGAAAATAGGCTTACCGTAACTCCCTTGCTCCTCTGCAATATCTGACGGCTCTCGGGACTTCGCGAATTCTCCACGGAGAATTTCGACCATCCAATGCCTCCTTGATGACTCTTGAGAAGCGAACACGGTAATCCTTCGCTGCTATTTCGGGATTTCAAGAGGATCATTCTTCCTCGTACAGGGTTACTAAGACTTGCGCCTTCAAATCCTTTTCCTCTCCACGGAGAATTTCGACCATCCAATGCCTCCTTGATGACTCTTGAGAAGCGAACACAGTAATCCTTCGCTGCTATTTCAGGATTCCAAGAGGATCATTCTCCTCGCATGTGGTTACTAAGACTTGCCTTCAAATTTTCAAGTTCTTGGTGAGCTTTCTAAGAAGGTGGTCTCTATTGGGAGATCTATCCGTGGTGCATTACCTCGGGACGGATAAGGGTGTAGATTTCCGAGAATGACTTGAAGTCCTAATTTAATTCAATATGTGTATAAATAGTGTTTTATAAAACATAAGCCATACGAAGTCTTTCCATTATAAGCATGCAACCACCATTTCTAAATCAAAACATCACACATGCAAGCCTTTATGCTCAAACCATTCATAAAACTGCTTAGACTATGAGCATACATGTCAAGATATAAATTTCAAGATGCAAAATGTAAACACTTATCAGAAATAACACTTATGTGATTGCAATCACGAGAGGTGTTCTCCTTTTCACTCAACTGTAGGCTCAATGACTCCTAATGGATTTTACCACTAGCCACCCGAGTTGAGACCACGATGTTGTGAGATCGAGTCTCTATTAGTCAAAAGTCGAGAACGAAGGTTACTTCTCCTTCTTCTCCGTCACTCACTGTTTCCAGAGTTCTTCTTTTCTCTTTTCCCTCAAGGCCTCACTTGATCGCCTACACTTTCTTGCCTTTTCTCTCTGCTCGCTTAGGTTGTGTGGCATAATTTTCCTCACAGAGGTGGTCATGTCCGAGGCTTCCACGGATGGGCTGTTCACCCCCATCCTCATTACTCATGTGAGGAGCCCTTTACCTACCGATCCCAATAGTCATTTAATTCGGGCCAACGAGCCACTCTTGGTTCTCCTGAAGCCCAAATACGGTATTGGTTTTGGGTGAAAGTTAACGCCACCATTCAAAGGTGCCTAATTATCTTTCTTCACCATCAAGGGTCTCTTTTTTCAACACCTTCCCTCTCAACAGAGGTCCTCAAGAATATATATATATATATATATATATATATATATATATATATATATATATATATATATATATATATATATATATATATATATATATATATTATTTACATTCATCGATCTTTTCCACAAGGTCCATCCACACCACACATTCACATTTCTAAGTTCGCCACAATACTTGGCCAAGAGAAGAGCTTTTTACAAACTCAAATATGGTGTTATAATTCTCTTTAAAGGAACATCGCCCTAATGTTTTTTTATCTATCAACATGACATGTATGTACGTGAGTAAGCAAAATCAGATATGCCTGCCTCATGGAATCCTCCATTTCCATGTAGCCTCATCTAGGACAAAATTTTTCCACTACACCTTGACCTATACAATGGATCAGTTCCAAATCATTATTTCGCTCCTGTCCAAGATGCATTGAGGTTTTGGTAGAAATTCTCCCTTCGTTCCACCAATCATGCACTAATCAATTATATGGTTAGCATCATGTACATATTTCTTCAATAATGACATGGAAAAACATTATGTGCCTTCACAATGGGAGGAAGTAAGCAGCTCTATAGGCTGTGTCCCACTCTATCTAGAACCTCAAAGGGTCCATAATAACGAGGTGCCAACTTGGCACAAGATCCAATCCTCAAGGAACTCTTCCTGGGTCTAACTCCGAGATATACATGGTCTCCTCGCTTTGAACTCTCTTGAGTTCTCTTTTGGTCGGCAGAGATAACTTTTCCATTTTGGCTCGGCTTAATTCTCTGTGTTTTATTTCTATCCGGAGTCACTTGTCGCTCCATTTCTTTCAACATGCTTCCGTCCAAAAAAAATCTTGTTTACGGGATTACTCCTGTACCGACTGGAGTGTTACATGGTCTACCATAGAAGAGGGCTTCAAGGCCCATCTTCAAGGATGTTTGGTAGCCATTGTTGTAGGATACCCTACCGGCGTAGTCTTGCCACTTATTAGGCTGATGCATTGCATGCATTCTTAGCATGTCTTCAAGCATTTGGTTTATCGCTCTGCTGGTCCGCCGGTTTGAGGGTGATAGGCTATGCTAAAAACCAATTTAGTCTCTAAGCCAGCCATCGCTGATTTCCAAAAGTTAGAAGAAAATTGCGGTTCTCGTCGTATTACCCATCTCTTTGGCATACCATGCACCGAATATCTCCCTTCATGAATACCGAAAGCGATGTCTATTGCCTTGCAAGCCGAATCGAATGTGGATGAAGTGAGAATACTTTCTCAATTTATCCACCACCACCATAATGGCATCATTCGCTTTTTGTTTGAGGTTGGTAATCCAAAGTGATGAAATTCATGGAGATGGTTTCCCATTTCCATTCTCGATTGGTAGAGGTTTTAATAATCTCCACAAAGTCGCACTCGCTTTTAATCTGTTGGAACTCTATGCATTTGGCTAAGCATTTGCTTATGTTCTTCTTCATTCCATGCCAATATAATTGTCTCCTAGTGGTCGTGATAATCTTCTGGTATCTGGATGACGTGAGTAGGGTCTTTTATGTAGTTCATCCAAGATGAACCTCTCAAGTCGCCACAATTTGGAATATAAAATCTGCTTCTCAGAGTGAGCGTATCTCCTTCCTTCATCATCCGTAACCTTCATATTTTTCTCCTATGGGTCACTGTTGTAGGTACATGGTCATGGCCTAGACAAATGGATCTGTCTTCGTGCATTTCTGTCTCTTTCCTTGACATCCGCCTCGCAGGTGCTCACCACCGGGGCCAGTGAATTGTTTTCATACTTCCGCTAAAGGCATCGGAATTCACCCTATTTTCCTTTCTTTAATGTGTTTGACTTCTGGAAATCAAACTCATAAGGAGGGCCATCCACCTAGCTTGTATAACATTGAGCTTTGCTGGATCAAATGTGTAACGTGAATCCATGTTGATCTCATTATAAGCAAAATTTTCTTCCCGTGAGGTAATGCCTCCACATTTTCAAGGCATGCACTATGGCGTACCAGCCTCTAGATCATGGGTCATGACACTGACTTCTGCTCGCTTAGTTGGATTCATAGTAGATCACACTTCCTTTCCACATAAGGACTCCTCCTGTTCTTCCTTTACAGGACTGTACCACCGCAGGGAAGTCACTGGATTACGATCTTCAAACACAGTGCATACGGGGTCAAGATGTCTTTCAGATGTCGAAATCTTTCTTCACACTTGTGTGTCCACAGGAATTTTGTCCCTTTTTCTCGAGGGCAATGATTGGACAACCAATCTTGAAGAATCCCTTTTATAAATCTCCTATAATATCCTCGCTAATCCCATAAAGGATATGACGCTCCGAACATCCTTCTTTTGGGTAGGCTATATTCCATAATGGACTCAATCTTTTCATGGTCTACTACTATCCCTTCTTCTCGTGATAAGATGTGGCCTAAGTAATGTATTTGTTTCTCGAAGAAGTCACATTTGTTGAATTTGGCATAGAGTTGATGTTCTCTTTACACTTGCAAGACAAGTCTAAGATGCTCTTATTGCTCTTTTCTGCTCTTCGAGTAAATTAATATATCACAATAAAACAAGCACAAATTTGTTTAGGAATTTGCCGAGCACATTGTTCTCACACATAAAAGTGGCAGGGGCATTGGTCAACCCAAATGGGTACCACCACAAACTCATAGTGACCATACTGCCTAAGGTGCTTTATGGATGTCTTCACCCTTGATTCGTACTTGATGGTATTCGAATTTCAAATCAATCTTTGAGAAAAATAGACTTAATTTCCCCAATTGATCGAATCGTCATTGATCTTAAGTAAGGGTATTTGTTCTTTATAGTTACCTTATTGAGTTGCCTATAATCTATACACAAATGCTAAGGGTATCGGGCCTCTCTTTTTCACTTAACAAGGCCCGTGCTCCCCATGGAGACACGCCAGTCCAAATATAGTCCTTATCCATCATTTCTTTAATTGGCAACTTGAGTTCAACTAACTCGGGTGTGCTCATCCGTAGGGTTTCTTGTGACACCGCACCGCTTCCCCGTGTAAGTTCTATTGAGAAGCTATTATGTCCCTTCTCCTCAGGTAAAACCCGCAGACTTCTTCCTGAACACATCTCTCAGATTCTCGTGATAGGGTGACTCCGCCAAGGTTGGGTTTGTCACCTTCCATTGTTTTCAACACCGTGTATTGCATATAGGGACATCCCTTTCTTCGCAATACTTTCTCATTTGCAGAGCCGAGCATTTGTCCTAATCGAGACAGTTTTTTTGGATCCTTTGAAGGGTTATCTTTTTCCCTTCTTACTTACACATTCTAAGGTTTTGTGGTAAATTCAATATGGATTTAGTAAGGCTAAAATGTTCCATACCAATTAGTAGATCATACAATCCCAGGGGTAATACAAGTTGGCGCGGTTTTGCGGAGAATCTACCCAACATCAATTGGCAGTTGGTATAACCTTTGCTACCTTTTGGTGCCAGTGATTAATTGTACCAACCATGGCTTGGTATGTTTTATGGTCAGAGGTTGCTTGCACTTATCAACAACTTTAGGGGCTATATAACTCAAATTTGAACTAGGTTCAATTAAACAACACTAGATGGCCGGAAATCATACCTTCTATTTCCACTCATCGGGTTTGGTGTTTCATTTTGTTATTATCCATATCGTATAAATTTGTGGCTCACTACTGGCCACATCGTTGATGGTAGTAGTTTCCTGGATGCTATAAATCCTCCCACTATTCTGTTGTCAGTGTGGAAAGTCTCTCAATAGATGTTCTTCCCCACAACCCCAACATTTCAAAGGTTCTCTTTGGGTTATCAGTTCATCGATATGGGTCCGTAAGTTTTATTTCCACCTGCCAAGGAGGGAGAATTCTGCTGGTGCATACTCCTGGCTGGGAAGCTCATTCTTGGACTCTTCTTATAGTTCTTAAATCCTGGATATTTAATTTTCAAATCTTAGTCCATATTCTTCTGTTTTCATCCTTCATTAGGTTCTTCTCGATGCCCAAACTGCTCATGACAATAGGTCATTTCTAATAGTGCCTTCTAGAGTCTTTGGCTCATCAAATTCAATTCTATTCCGATAGTCCTAGGTAGTCCAATCGATGAAGCATTGCACCTTGCTCCTTTCCTCGCCTTTGATATAGGGTACATACCTCAACAACCGAGAACGGTTGAACATATTCTTCTATAGTAAGTTGGTCCAAGTTTGAGTTCATAAAACTCTTTAGTTTCTTTTCGTTTAAATATTTTTCCTGACAGATACTTCTTTCGAAGTATTTCTTAAACCGCTCCCAAGACAAACTTTTGCAAAACCCTCACATTCCCAAGGTCTTCCCACCAAATGGGAAGCTCCTTCCGTCTAAGTTGAAGCAGGCTTTCTACTCGGGCCTTCAAGTTCTCTCAAAAGTCATGGACTCTAAAAATACTTCTTTATTCCAAGTAGCTAGGCCTCCGCTTCCCCTTCTTTATTTCACCATTTAAGGAGGGTGGTTTGGCTTTTCCGAATTCTTCAAATTCTGTTTGTCTTAGAAATCTTTTGCTTCTTCTGCTTCTTTCTGTGGATATGAACTGGGTTCTCACAAGAAGAGCCCTCTAAATTGCCAGCTTCCTTCTCTGTGGAATCGTCTGGCACTGGTTCTTTACCTTTGGGTGGACCTTTTTCGAGGTGCTCCTCTTAGTGTGACCATTGATATGACCATGTCTTCGAAGTTCTGTGTTCGTGCTACATTTGTCTTTGTAGATCGATAAACTCTCTCAGTAAAATTGTGTTAATTTCTATTTTTCTTGTTCTTTCATCATCATCCTTTCATTGTCGGGCTTGCAACTTTGCAATTCTCGAATTTAAGAGGCTCCCTGTACAGTCCTCTCGGCTATAGACCTTGAGGGGTCCTCACGCCTCCTTTCACGACTCTTCATCTCTATTATGGGAGCCTCTCCCACTTCTTGGTGAGTCACCATACTATGTGTTGATAAATTCTCATGGGTTGATCTTCCACTTGTGTGTAAAAGGAAAATGTTGTTAGTTGATATTTATATTTATTTATCCAATACATAACTAGCATTTTCACATGCACACACACACAATACGATTTTTCATTCTTAACTTCATCTTTTTATTAGGAAGGTTAAGACATGGGTTACTCTTTTAAAGAGTGTTCAACGGTTTCTACGCAACTTGTTCATGAGCCCAAGAAAACCAAGTTTTGTAACCATGATACCAATTTGTCACACACAAGCTGCGGCATAATAAATTTTTCACCTTTTCTTGAGGGACAACCCCATAATCCTATGGGGTTTTAGCATAAAATGGGTAGATGCCACTCTCGCCTTCGACAGAGTCTCTCGCCACTCTCCTCGTCTTAAGGATCGTTTCAATTTCTTTTGCGAGAGACGGCAACTTCTTTTGACTCTCATTAGAATCTCCTTCCAATCGACCTACAGGTCCTTTCGAAAGCTCCCCTCAGGCGAACACTAGGCGCGAGTCTACCACTCCCGGGTTTAATTACAACGCTTATGACCAAGGCCTATTTCCAAAAGTGCTTGTCGCAACTCGCCATTCATAGCTTCATAGCCTAAGCTCGACTCTCCTTTTTCCAATCTCAAGCGATACCTAAGATCACGAACAGTATAGTCATCACGCTCTCCACGCGTGACCACGGGCTAGGCTAAACACTAGCTCCCCTCGCAACTCATGACCACAAGTCGGGCGGGTTGAACTCTCCTGCGTTTTATCCCACGTAATCCTCGGTGACACGTAGAATTCACTGAGTGTTGACCTTTTCTCCCCGTGACGACGATGTCCGGGTTGCCAACCACACGGGTCTCTACCTTTGCGTCCCGGGCCGCAGTGTCCTTTATTTTGTGCCTCGGGTCTTGACACTTCGCGACTTTTTCAGTTGATATGAGGTCCTCTCAACCTCCAAACTCAATGTGTGATATGTAATGTTCCTCATCCAACGGTCCTCCCGCGACCGGGATCCAGTCGGTTGTCTCTCGCCTTACATTTCTCGCGAATCTCAAGTTGTGGTGTCCAACTTTGGCACCTTCCTTTCACAAAACCCCAAGAAGTGATGTTGAATTTTCATGATCTTTTCATGATTTCGCAAGTCAGGGTTGAATTCTCGTTCCTTTATCTCACAAATCCCTAAGACGCTGTAGAGGTCAAAGTGGGTTTTGATTCCTTCACTAGGTGAAACGCATCCTTCATCCGTCGCATCGGCCCACCTTATGGTTCTACCACGCGGTCCCTTCTGCCCCCAAATTTCTTCGGCACTTCACGCATTTCGCTTCCCCGGCGCTTACTCTCCTTTGTATCCTTACACCTGAAGTGTCGAGATCCTCAACTCCTCGCTGCTCCCTTATCGCATCCGCAACTTCGACTTTCGATTAAAGTCTCAATCTCCCATCCTCACGATATGTCAAATGTCAGAATTCCTACACGCCGGCCAATCGGTCCCATAATAGAACTTCCTCGCTTTTGAGTTTCCCTGACTTCGCTACTTTGGCGGTCCCAATGCTAAGCTAGCTAAACCTCAAACCCCGAATACCGAAGGCTTCGGATACTTAATAATAACTAGCTCACATTAAACTTTTCATGACTCAGGAATCTTGATGCGAAGGTTTTAAACTTTCAACTCGCTAATCCATGAAATGAGATTATGCGAGTGATCCAACGGCCCTGGCTGGTTTGGATCCTACAACCCTGATTTTATTTTGAGATTATGCTTGAGGAAAGCTCTCCATAACGTATCTGCTTCTCTGTAATATCTGACGGCTCTCGGGACCTCGCGAATTCTCCACAGAGAATTTCGACCGTCCAATGCCTCCTTGACGACTTTTGCGAAGCGAACACGGTATTCCTTCAATGCTATTTCGGGATTTCAAGAGGATCATTCTTCCTCGCATAGGGTTACTAAGACTTTCACATTCAAGTCATTTTTCCGTGTTCTTCTGTGAGCTAAGAAGGGTATCTCTATGGGGATATCTATCCTGGGTATTACCTGAGATGGATAATGGTATAGATTTCCTGAGAACAGTCTTGAAGTCTGAATTAATTCAATATGTGTATAAATAGCGACTTATAAAACATAAGCCATACATAGTCTTTCCATTATAAGCTTGCAACCACCATTTCTAAATCAAACATCGCTACAGGCAGCCTTATACTCAAACCATTCATGAAACCGCATTGCATCAGGAACATACATGTCGCGATATAAATTTCTGGCGATGCAAAATGTAAACACTTATCAGAAATAACACCAGATGTGATTGCAATCGCTGAGAGGGGTGCTCGCTTTCACCCAAATCAAGGACTCAATGACTCTAACGGATTTGGCCTTCACTAGCTACCCCCGAAGCCGAGACTATGCTGAGACCGCGGTTCGCTTTATCGACCGAGAACGGCGTTACTCTCCTTCTTCTCCGTCACTTGCTTTGTGTTTTTTCCGTAGCTCTCTTCTTCTTTCTCTCTCGCCTCCTCCTTGATCGCCCACTTCCGCTTCTCTCTGCTCGCTAGGTTGGGCGTGCGGTGGCACGACATTTTCCTCATAGTTGGTCGCCCAAGGATCTCCCCACGGATGGGCTGTTCGACTTCATCCTCATTACTCATGAGGAGCCCTTTACTTACCGGGACTCGACGAATCATTTAATTCGGGGCCAACGAGTCAATTTTGGTTCTCCCAGCTGCTGAAGTCCGGGAAGAGATAGTATTGGTTTTGGGTGGAAGTTAACTAATTCTAGTGCCTTCCACTACCTTTCTTCAGCCCATCGTGGTCTCTCTTTTTCAGCACCTCTCAACAAATTCTCTCAAGAATATATATATATATATATATATATATATATATATGATTTACATTCACTGCATCTTTTTCCACACAAGGTCCATTCACATCACACATTCACAATTTTGGGTTTGCCATAGTTTTTGGCCAAGATAGTTATTTTTACAAACTAGGAAAAACAGGGTGTTACATGCTTCTTTGGGAAGGGTGTATTCTGGGTATGCAAGGATTGTATGTCTTGGGGGGAAGCATTAGACATCATTTTTTCAGGGAGCATTCCTCTCCCATGAGCATTTTCCACTCCTCCATTTGAATTGGGTTTATTCTCCCTCTCCTTGATCATAAAATAACTAGTGGGAAACATGGTTGTTTATGCCCAAAAATGGCAAGAGAATCCCATAAAATAATGGTTGGTAATAGCTTGTGGAGGTTGAGAATCTCTTTGTTGTTCATAATTCAAAGATGAAATGGGATGATTTTGAGGGTAAAACCATGGCTAGTTTGTCCATAACACTTGAAACAAACACCACAACTTGCGACCCTATTATAACTACCCATTCACTATTTTGGCAAAGTGTTTCTCCTCTAGGGCATTCCTTAAAGGAAACCAACAACGTTGGACTCTTTCAACTTGCATTGGAAAGGAAGAAGATCCTTGATAGATTGTGGAGTAGAGAAAGGGAAGTCTTTTTTGTGCAATGAAAGAGAAGAGAGTTCCATGATGAACTGATTGTTGGATGAGGGCTTGGAGTGCTCAATGGTGACCAGATTTGACTATGTAACAAGAGAATGGGTTGGGTTGAGTGGGATTAGAGCCCTGTAGGAGCTTCTTTCATCTTGGTGGTATCATGGTCTAGCTCGGGGGTGGAATCATCGTTGTCTCTTACATTTGGGTGGTAAATCACTCCTCAACATCTGACTTAATGGATTGCATTATCTACACATAAGTGTTTATGCATGTCTAACCGTTGAATATTTTCTAATTGCAATATGTGAATGAATGAATTTGAAATATGTAATGTTATTTCCACATTTGTGTTAATTGTCTATAAACTCTAATATATTCTTGCTAGACTTTGAAATAAACATAATGATTGGTTATTAAAATAATTGATTTTTATTTGAGTGTCTTAATGGCCAAATGAGACATCTAGGTACATTAGGGCCTTATTGTGCCTCTAAAGCTGAGATTTAAAAAATTTAGAAATTCATTATGATGATGCTTTAAAAAGATTGAAAAGGTTTATGGTAATGTTACCAAGGCTATCACAGTGACAAAAAAAATGGAAGGCCCAGTTTAGTGACAACTATACTATGAAATCTAACAAACACATACCAGAATTGTGTCACAGGAAGCTAGAATATTATAGTATTCTGAAGATTAAATCTCTTGAACTCGGAGACCTATTTGGTCATTTAGGTCACCTAACCATATACTGCCTCATGTTATGCCTCCCTAGGGTATTCACCTTGCAACCCGATCCAGCTTACCATCAATATGCTGCCTCAACCCGACCCAGAATCAAGATTTTTTTGGAGGAGACAGATTTGACCACCTAGTTACAATCAAATACCAATGTTGTATAGATATTTTACTTGGTTAATTTGTTCAAGTGTAATATGCCTACAAGTACCCTTTGCAGTGTAAAAGATGTCCAAATAAAGCCGCAATAAATTTATTTTTTAACAAATATGACGAACAGCGAAAGCACTCTATGTTTCGACAGTGAAATTTATCCGTCAAAACGATGTTAAAATTAGTTTTTGATATTTCCGACTGTTCGGCAACAAGTCGTTGCAAAAACTTTTTCAAGGTAGCTTCCGAAAAGAATAACAAAGATCGCCGTCTGTGGGAATCGAACCCACGACCACGTGGTTAAAAGCCACGCGCTCTACCAGCTGAGCTAAGACGGCTTCACGGCAATAAAGTTGCCTCGCTTTTTGGCTCAACTATGGATAAAAGAACGTGTAGCTCTTCCATCTATAACGTTTGGGCAGCGTAGATAAGTCGACATGGTGTACGCTATTTCTTTTAAATAATGCATGTTGATTTAAGGAGAAGAATCAACCTGCTAGGGATGTGAAGTAAGCTCGGCTCACCAAGCAAGGAAGTCAATTAGGCTCATCTCTTCGAATTTATCAGGTAGATGCTCATGTAAACATAGTAATTCATCGATGGGAAATTCAACTTCTTAGTTTTGATTATTGTTACATGAGGGCATTTAAAAACAAATTGTATGTTAAATTACAATTTGAGTAGCCTTACTAGATGAGGATACATCATAGGTTGTATGTAGGGAGGAGGTGATAGATCATTTGATTAAGTGAATATGAAGCGATCGATTAATTAATCAGATGACCTAGTTGGTCTAAGTCAATTGAAGAACTCATTCGATAAGGAAAGTATGATCTTTTGGAAGATCCGTGGAACCTAGCTACATGGAGAAAACCACCTATCCAAAGGGGAATTATCACAACCTCCATGTTGACTCCACCAGGGAAGAGAGAATTACCCTCCTAGAACCTCCATAGCCATTTCTTGAGTCTATTGTTTTTAATTTTTCCTATCAAAAATAATATTTGAGGAATATTATGCTCAAAGGAAGGGTTGGTTGACCCTTCCCCAGGCCCCCGTATGACTAGAATACTATTGTGGAGGAAGGGTTCACCAACCTTTCCCTAGGGTACCCCTCAATGTGAATACTACGCCTCCATGAAAAACTGGCCACTAATCAATCCTAATTGTTTGGTCACAAAAAAGCTAGAGCGAGCTCACCACCCATCGTGTTTGTCATTATCTACTAATTATGCATAACTCCACATGCCTTTGCTTTAGGAGTAAGTTAAAAGTAAATAAATTCAACTATTTTTTCTTTATAAAAACAATTCCTTTAAATTTTATAAAAAAATTGTTAAAATATAATTTCATTTACTTAAAATTTTAATTATAAAATGTAATTCATTAAAAAAATATATCCAAAAACGAAAATATCGAAACAAAATTTATTTACCATGAAAAAATAAATTCCAAAAAAATCTATTTTTAATTCAGTCCCTCCCTTTACCCTCCAAATTTAATGTAATCTAATATCTCAAAAAGTGACTAGGACCCACCTTGTTTTGTACCCCTTAATGCTTCTAGGAACGTCACATCACCTCTTCATTATTTGAGGTCTTTTATTTGAGTTTTGGTCTCTTTGTCTTATGTGTTCTCTTCATCAATCAAATTTCAAGGTAAGTTGATATTCTCATAATTTTCACATAAAAACATTTTTCAGAATTCAAAGAATCTTAATCATCAACCCTATCGTGTACTTACTAAAAAGTCTAAAGCTCACCCATCACCGACATGTCATAATTTTGATGCAATCCCATCCACATGTGACATGTGTCACCACAATCAAATCCTAACCCTTGAAGCAATTGGATCCTCTATCACAATAAGGGTAAGCTCTATCCTTAGATCTAGATTCCTCCACCAAATTTGCAACTATTGATTTGTCACATGTATTGTCATAAATATCAACTTTATCCTTAGGAAAGGCCTTTTTTTTAGTGACATGAAAAGTAGGGTCAAGCACGGAAGAGAATAAGAATTTGAAATTCTCCAGTACTCTACATGATACTTTTTCCAGCTTGGGGTGGGGGTTATCCATGATATTCAAATCCACTTGTTATGACTAGAGAAGGAGATTAGGTTTTCAATCAAGGAATCTATCATGAGATTACGTATGCCATTACGTTTTCAATCAAAGAATCTATCACTATCAAGTTGTATTCTTGTAAGCTATATACTTTAGATNATTCAAATCCACTTGTTATGACTAGAGAAGGAGATTAGGTTTTCAATCAAGGAATCTATCATGAGATTACGTATGCCATTACGTTTTCAATCAAAGAATCTATCACTATCAAGTTGTATTCTTGTAAGCTATATACTTTAGATCTAAATTCACATACATAATTTGCAACTATAGTGATCTATGGTCCCTTACCCTTACATGTGTTGTCACACATTCTGTATTGTCCTTTCTGGGCCTTTTCAATGACATGAAGGTAGAGTCGAGCATTGGAGACATTGAAACTTTGAAACTCTCTAGGTGTGTTGTACATGATATTTTTCCAAACTTGACATTATACATGATATTCGAGTCCATTTATTTTGACTTATTGAGGAGCTGAGGATTTCAATCAATTATTCAGGGTAGAGTTATTTGCAAATTTTATTTTTATATATAATTTATTAGGGAATTTAGTAGATTCTTTGTATGCAGTTGTATTTTTATGGACCAATATTAATCTTGTCGCAAAATCCTTATATAGATTTTTCCACAAGTGATTATTTCCTCATTACCTTGATATGGTTTAATTTTATGAAATTTATTTATAAAATTTTCATAATTCAAAAAAGGTATATGTGTAAATATGAAAATTTCATTTAAATTAAGGTTGTTGAGATATATATTGTGGTCAGGTTAAACTTCAAGAATTATGAATTAAAGGAAGTCAATGCTATCTAAAATCACGATCTTTGTTTCATATCTTTTTATAGTGTTTTATATTGGAAAATGTGATAATAAAAAAACTTCTAGAGCAAAAAATTATCATATATGATGTGGCTTAGTGGTAAGCGATCTATTCGATAAGTGATGTAATGATAGCCACAACCTATTGAATTTGCATAACAAAACATTGTCTTTGTGATGAGTGATTTTCCCGCTAATCATTGGTGGCTAAATCTATAACTTTGGGATGTCTTTTGATTTCTACATAATTAATGCTCCAAACTAAAGAGTCTTTAGATCCAAAGGGAGAAGATGATTTGTTCTCCATTGTATCTTTGGGAAAATGAGGATTCAAAGATTTATTGTTGGCGGTCCCTCCAGAGAGGGACACTTGTGGATCCTTTGAGGAAGAGATAATTTCTATGCTCTTAACCTCTCCACAGAGATGTAGTACTAGGAACATCATTGAATTTTTTTTTCTGAATGTTATAATTAGCTTGGGTATAACTATTTTTTAGCAACTTTCCAAAAATATCAATGCATGATGGTTGGATGAAAGTTTCTCCTTTCCTTGGGTCTAGCCTTCATGTTGCTCACAATGTTCAAGCTCCCATCTTTAGAATAATAATATTCTCATAGAGGGTTTTCACAAAGCTCCGCTTGCCTCTTGTTGTAAGTATTCCATCAAATATATAGTTGAGATTATTTAGCCTTTAACACTTTACCACTCTAATCTCAATGTTGTCAAGCAATGAATTTGAATTCTTAGAATTTAAACTACTCACCAATTTTTTCAAATTACAAAACCCTTAGGCACTCCTAAAACTACCATCATTGCAAAAAAAAACACCCATATTATTAGATAAAATCCACTCCCTTATATTTATATAAACCCACTTATAAAAATAATCTCATCATTCTATTTTCCTTTCCATCCTTCTTTTTTAAATAATCTTTGAAACACATTACATTCTACATTCTACACATGGCCATTACAACTAAGATTTACCAACCATTAAAACTATTATATATAAAATGTGCCCAATTATAAAAAGAGAATAGACATAAGCATTTTGGCATTTATGCTTTACATCAAAGTAAGATAAAGCTTCATCTAAAATCTTATCACCCATTAAAATGGGCACGGGTACTTTGCATTGAAGTAGAACAAAGTTCCATCTAGAATCTCATTATGCACTACAATGAAAGCTAGTAGTGATACTTTTTATTAAATAATAAAACTAAGATATGTAAAATGTGCCCAATTATAAAGAGAGAATATACATAAGCATTTTGGTATTTGTGCTTTACATCAAAGTAAGACAACTTCATCTAAAAGCTTATCACCCATTAAAATGGGCACGGTTACTTTGCATTGAAGTAGAACAAAGTTCCATTTAGAATCTCATCATGCACTACAATGAAAGCTAGTAGTGATACTTTTTATTAAATCTTAAAACTAAGATATGTAAAATGTACCCAATTATAAAGAGAGAATAGACATAAGCATTTTGGCATTTGTGCTTTACATCAAAGTAAGACAAAGCTTCATCTAAAATCTTATCACCCATTAAAATGGGCACGGTTACTTTGCATTGNCACTACAATGAAAGCTAGTAGTGATACTTTTTATTAAATATTAAAACTAAGATATGTAAAATGTGCCCAATTATAAAGAGAGAATATACATAAGCATTTTGGTATTTGTGCTTTACATCAAAGTAAGACAACTTCATCTAAAATCTTATCACCCATTAAAATGGGCACGGTTACTTTGCATTGAAGTAGAACAAAGTTCCATCTAGAATCTCATCATGCACTACAATGAAAGCTAGTAGTAGTGATACTTTTTATTAAATCTCAAAACTAAGATATGTAAAATGTACCCAATTATAAAGAGAGAATAGACATAAGCATTTTGGCATTTGTGCTTTACATCAAAGTAAGACAAAGCTTCATCTAAAATCTTATCACCCATTAAAATGGGCACGGTTACTTTGCATTGAAGTAAAACAAAGTTCCATCTAGAATCTCATCATACGCTACAATGAAAGCTAGTAGTAATACTTTTTATTAAATCTTAGAGTGATTTGAAATCAAGACCTTTTCTTTTAAGGGAAAAAAAGTTGCTCTTTATCAAACTTTAATGTTTAGAATCTTATCACCCACTACAATGAAAATTAGTAGTGATATTATTTTATTAAATCTCAGTGATATCACATCTTTGGGAACTCTAAAGCCTTTTACCTATGATGCATTAAAAAAAAGCATACACGGAAAAAAAAAGTTGTTATTTATTTAACTTTAAAATATTAAAAAAATGTTATTGTTTATTAGAATTTTTTTTTGTTAAATTAACAATATTTTTTTTATCAATACAAAGTAATTTGGTTAAGTTAACCACAAATTCTTTTGTGTTAAAAAGTTTTGTTAACCAAAAATTATTTGCACTTAACTATTTTTTATAATAAAAACAAAAATAATGGTTAATGATCGTTAAAGCAAACAATATATAATATTTAAATGAAAATTCAAAGCAATATCTAATAATATAATAATTGTAAAAAGTCAAAAGATTTAATGCATTTGGTTAAGTTAACCACAAATTCTTTTGTGTTAAAAAGTTTTGTTAATCAAAAATTATTTGCACTTAGCTATATTTTATTATAATAATAATAATTTATTTTTAAGGTCACGACCAAGCCAGCACACCAAATTGGTGTATGAGACCCCCTTGTTTGTGGGACAAGGGACCCCCCTCCGCCCAACGATTTGACTGGTAAAGTCTACGAAGGTATACATACCCTACCCCCTTCTGGATTTAAACTTGTAACCTCTTAAGGGGAAACACATGTTCTTAACCATTAGGCCAACAAAAATAATAGTTAATGATCATTAAAGCAAACAATATATAATATTTAAATGGAAATTCAAAGCAATATCTAACAAGTGCAACAGGCTGCGATATACTGCCTCCGAAGATAATAAAAGAAATTTTATTCAAATCTATGTAAACTTATTGAGTTTTCTTTGCTTTTGAGGTTTCCCATTCCCCTCAGAGGGTGTGCGAGTGCTTTAGCTCGTTCCTATAATTAAAATATGTCATTTCAAAAATCCTAAATTTATTTTGGAGCCGAGCGTTTCTATCATATGTCTCCATAAGCAACTGGTTTTTTGAATAGAAGTTTTTAGTATATAGAGGAGGTTTTGCATTTGTAGAGATTGTCCTAACAAGTTTAACCGTATGCCAAATCATGTCTGCCAAAAAAACGTTTGCCCCACCAATGCTAATGCCTAAACAAGTCTTCCACCAGATCCATTAGGTTTCTAGCCCCGTAGCTATCAATTAACTTACCAAAAGAATTAAAAATGGTTTCATAACTACACAATTGGAAAAATAAGAAAAAAAAATAAAAAAAAAGAGTCTTATTTCATAGGTCAATGGTAACTTACCAAAAGAATTAAAAATGGTTTCATAACTACATATTTGGAAAAATAAGAAAAAAATAAAATAATAAGAGTCTTATTTAATAGGTCAATGGATTCATTTCATGTGACTTGGTTTATATAGAATTGATGGGTAAAGTGTCTCCATTCAATGTGTTTTGGGAGTTGTGAAAGGGGTCTAATTCAATATGAACATATGTATGGTTTTTATTTTATATTTGTTATAAAATTATTTTATCAATAGAGTTGTACCTTATAAGAAAGTGACACTCATATATAGTCATGTCAAAATTAATTTCAAACCTCGAATGAAGTGAAGGTTGCAATAACACTATCAATTTATTGACCAATTAGAGGTCATACAAATACTAATTTTGTTATATTGAAAAATAATTTTTTTATTTGTTATGTTCAACATTAAAATTTATACACATTTTTCAAGTCAACATAAAACTAATATGAAAGTCAATGCTAACTCATTGCTATATACTACCTTTGTGCCTCTGACAGTATAATAATATAATAACTGTAAAAGTCAAAAGCTTTAATGCTAAGGATGAATATAGTTATGTATTTTCAAGCTTTAATGCAAGACTCTCGATTTTGATTTTTAGTTGGTAAAGTAAGTTAACAACTGCGAGGATGAATAAGTTTTCAGGATTTTAATTTTAAGTTTGGTGAAGTTTTGAAGGTTAACGATTTTTAATTTTTTAAATTTATTTGATATTTTAAAAATAAATTATTTTATTAAATTAAGAAATTATTGTTAATTTTTTTTAACTAAGAAAAAAACAGTCTCATTGTTATTTTATTAAGAATCAAGTGAAACTATCATAAGTACATATCTTTTAACATTCTACTTTTGATTTCATATTTCTCAATAAGTTTATGAGAAAATCAAAAGTTTCATGTACCTCGATTACAAAACATATGTATCTATATCATCCTTTAAAATGACTTGCTGACATATTTATGGAGGCGGGCGACTGGTTTGAAAATGGAGGCACCAGTTTGGGTGACCGCCCGGCTTGAAAATGGAGACACCGGACTGGGCGGGCGCTACACCTCTTCGAACCCTGAGCTTGGTTGCATTGGCTGGGGGAAAAAGCAGACTTTCGATTAAAAGGATTGTTTCATGAAGGGACAGATAAGGGCGGGTAGAGACATCTAGTTCTTGGGCAGGGCAAATCTTTCTATCTCACAGACATGACAATCACTAAACCAACGCTCCTCACCGATGGTATTTATCTCTTAGTTACCCCCACTCTCTACTTTTATTGATAACTTTGACCTTATTTTGGATCTAAAACAGTTCCTCCAGTTCCTGTCAGACTCACCTGTCTTCTAGCCCCACTACAGACAACAGACTTTTCCTTGGGGGTTTGATATTCTTGCTACTGTTTAAACCTTTTACTCCCTGCCTCCACACTAATCCCGACCATTTCCTTGGATCAGGCAGGGGCCTTCCTGTTCCTGTCAGGACATCCCTGTCACTCTTCCCACTACCACCGACAGATTTTTCCCTAGTGGAATCTGCAGCTTCACACATGGAGACACTGAACACAGTCGTTTCTGCGAGACAAACCGGGGACCCTTGGGACCACCCGGACATCATTGCCTCTATCGACGAGATGATCAACAACAATTACCATAAAGAACAACGCACACAGATTTCCAGGTCTCCGGCGCCTGGCTCCACTCTCCACACATCTGACGCGGGATAATCACTACTGAAGCCTTTACCTGAACTTCACCCACAAAAGCCTCGTGCATTCAATAGGAACTGTGGAAACCATCAAAGGAACAACACCCTTTCTTGCAGACCCTCTTCCATCAGAAAAAAGCCACAGAGGGTTTGGAAACCAAAAGCGACTCACCCAAAACTTGTCCTGGGCATGGATGTAGGACTGACTGAAGCCTGCAACCTGGCACTCTGTGCCCTGGTTGGCAGGTTAGTCTACAAAGAAAAATGTAACCTGAGCTTGGAAGATTAGATAGCTGGCTCCTGGAAGCCTCTTCTAGGATATCTGCCCAGGATACTTTTCCTTCAAAACGGGTGGTTAGGCTTCATTTTCAAGTCGCCTGAGGATACTGTTCGCGTCCTAGACAAGTTCTGGGCGGTAGGCGGTGGAAGCCTCATGCTTAAGAGATGGAGGCTCAGCTTTAATCCATCAACTGAATACTTTTCCTACAGGCACCTCTGGGTCCTTTTACCTGGCCTTCCACTTCAACTCTGGAACCAACAGGCCTTCGAGCTTATCGGATCTTCTTTGGGCCGCTTCTTAACAGTGGACTCTGCCTCTCTGGCATCAAATGAGAGAAAAATGGCTAAGATCATGGTTCAACTAGATATCCATGCAGGACTTCCGGAAGTCCTAAACATAGACTGGAGAGGTCATCTGTTCGCCCAAAGACTTGACTACCTAGGGATCCCATTCAGATGCTCTTTTTTCCATAGAATCAGACACCTGAGACGAGATTGCTTCAAATACCCTCCCACTGAACCATAGGCTAAACTGTCGAAGGAGGTAGTCTTTAATGGCTACGACACACAGTCAGATGTATCTGTAGGGGAGTCTCCACAACAACGAGCATTGGACACATATTCACAAGACGACACATTGGTAAGCAAGATAAAGTTTTTCTGCCCCTCGCTATACAGAACTCTATCAGCCTGGGAGAGACTCTCTATAAACACGTAGACCACAAACTCCTTGCAACCGGTTTCTTCTATTGACCCCACAGATATTCCACTGTCGTCTGAAATATCCCAGCCTGTTGCCTTGGCACCGCAACTAGAGTCGCTTGAGACCATCACAGCCCACTCTTCTCCCCCCTTGCATAATCCCTCCCCCCTCATCGATCTCACTATTACACAACCCCTTACTGATTCCAAACCCCCAGAAAAAGAACCCACCCCTCCCCCCGGCTACACAGAACAACCACATTCGGCTCAGGACTTGGACCAACTGATACATACCGTTATACCTACCTCCCCTCTACCATTTGACTCCCTCCCCATACCGTTGTGCCTTGGCAAACTACTCACCCCACCCCCGACACCTATTGGCTACACCCCATCGACCTCGGGTGTGAAAGAGCACACTGCAACAACCCCCTCTTGGTCTAGAGGATTGGGCTCAGAGATCTTGCCTCTCAAAACACGCAGCGTGAGGAAAAAGGAAACCGCGGAGGCAACAAGCTCAGCCTCACAACCTACTGAACTCACCAACCAGGCACTTAGAGGAATAAAATCCCAAGCATGGGAAAAATCATGATACTTATTTCCCTCAACATCAGAGGAGTTGGAGGACTCCTGAAAATATCCTCCATGAGACGTCTCCTTGACAAATACAGACCGACAGTTATCTTTCTGCAAGAAACGATGGTGGAAGCTGAAGTGGCAAGAAATTTTCTTATCGCCCTCAGATCTGACTGGATGGTCTGCGCGGCTAGCTCCATGGGAAACTCTAGTGGTCTCCTGGCGGCTTGGGATCCTTTACACGTTGAATTTACTCCGATGCTGAGTCTGGGTGGAATCCTTTTATCCGTCACCTATTTTGAACTCAACACCTCCTTGACCTTGCTCAATACATATGGCCCTTTTCTGGACCGCAGACAATTTTGGGAAAAGATCGATCGCCTGGGCCTACTTGCCATAAAAGATCTCATTATTACTGGAGATTTGAACTTTATGCTCAGCTCAAAGAAGATTTGGGGCGAAAATGCAAAGATCGACACACTAGCGACCTTCTTCACATCTCTACTCACAAAAAATGCATTAGTGGACTTGGCACCAACTGAATTATTACCTACTTGGCGTAATGGGAGATCGGGCTCCTCAAGTATTGAAAAACGCCTTGATCGTTTTTTGATTTCAGAAGACATGCTAAATCCTACACACATGGCTCGGGCCCGGATTGACTTGCCATACCTGTCCGACCATACTCCCATCTGCCTCCAGCTTGGAAAAGCAAAGTTGGGGACGAGCTACCTGTTCAAGTTCAACTCGACCTAGTTGCTGGAGCCCACTTTTGACCAGTTAGTTAAAAAGGCCTGGATTGACGCTTCCCACTCGCTACCAGGGGACGCACAGGGCAACCTGGTTAGAAAACTTAAGAGCCTAAGAGCATTTACAATCAATTGGCTGAAAACAAAAAAATATCATGACACAACCATATTGAACAGAATTGAACTTCAATTATCTTTTTTATACAGACAAAAGGCACGGAGCGACTAGCAGACAGATTTTGGAGAAAAAATACATACATTAGAGGCAAACCGATTGCACATTCTCCAGGCAGATGAGAACAGATGGCAACTTAAGAGTAGAGGGCTCTGGCTCACCAGTGGTGACAACAATACTCGGTTCTTCCATCGTTTTTCCAGCCAATGCAGAAATAAAAAGTTCATTTGGGATATTGAGGCAGAGGATGGGAGTACTGCTCACAGGATAGAAGACATCAAACAAGAGGCTCACAAACATTTCAAGACTTTTTTTCAAGAAGATACACACATCTCCATTCAGGATCAAATCGATATAGCCCAACTCTTTCCACAGATGGTCACTGAAGAGGAAGCGAGAGCATTGGAAGCACCCTGCACAAAAGAGGAGATATTCCAGGTATTAAAAGGTTTCAAAAAAGAAAAAAGTCTCGGTCCCGATGGATGGACTGTGGAACTCTACATTCATTATTTCGATTTAATGGGCCAAGATCTGCTGGAAGCTGTCGAGGATTCGAGGACCAGAGGGTCGGTTAACAAACATTTAAACAACACTTTTATTGTCCTAATTCCAAAACAGAACCATCCCCGACGGTTCTCGGATTACCGACCAATCTCGCTATGTAATCTCAGCTACAAGATCATCACCAAGATCATTGCTAACAGGATTCGCCCTTATCTCTCCCGGGCACTGGCAGCGGAGAAACTTGGTTTTCTCAAGGGAAGACAAATCCTTGACGCAATAGGCACTGCACAGGAGTGTTTACACAACATTAAAACAAAACACTTACCGGCCATCCTCTTAAAACTGGACCTCAAACAGGCTTTCGACTGTGTAAACTAGAACTTCCTACATCTCATACTTCTCCAGTGTGGATTTGGGACAACCACTACAAATTGGATGATGGGCTGCATAACCACAGCCACCCTGGCAGTTTTAATCAACGACGAGGCTACAAAATCCTTCCACAACGAAAGAGGACTCCGACAGGGATGTCCCCTCTCACCCCTACTCTTTATTATGGTCTTAGAATGCCTCAACATCTTGTTAAAAATAAGTAAATTAGATGGCACGCTCACAGGAATCAGAGCTTCTAGACTGACTCAAATTTTACACCTACTCTTCGTAGATGACGTAATTATTATGACTTCGGACTCCTTATCTGAATGGACATAAATTTTTAATGTGCTAAACGTTTTCTGCTCTGTTACAGGCCTAAAAATAAATTTTCAGAAGTCATTGTTCTTGGCAACAGGCGCAAAGGAAGCTTTCCTGTCGGAGCTAAATTTTTTTTACGGCATTGATTATCGAGATCTAGAGGCGGGCTTCAACTATCTTGGTTACTTTATCAAACCTACTAGCTACAAAGCAAAGGACTGGTGTTGGTTATATGAAAAGTTTGAACGCATAATTCAACACTAGTGTAATAGATGTTTATCCATGGGCGATAGATACATTTTGATCAAGGCAGTTCTGGAAAGCCTCCCGGTGTATTGGATGGCTCTGGCACACATCTCACAGTCGGTGCTAAAAAATCTCCGCAAGTTGATCTTTGCCTTTCTCTGGAAAGGCAACAAACATAGTAGAGGCATTCATCTATGTAGGTGGGAAACCCTCTCAAAGACAAAAGTACTTGGTGGCTGGGGCCTGAGAAATCTGCATCTCACCTATCTTGCTCTCTCGGCAAACACACTTTGGTGTATCTTGATGGTACCAGGCATTTGGAACAACCTTATAAAAGACAAATATTTATCCCACATGCCGGTCCATTATTGGCTCAGATCAACCACCTTTTCTCCTCCAAGGGGCTCACAAACGTGGAAGCACCTTCTAAAGTCGCTACCGATTCTCCTACATTGGATAGTGTGGCTGCCTGGCACTGGTACTGCTATTGAAATAGGCAAAGATGATATCCTTGGTATGGGCAATAAGGCCCTGGTCTCTCCTAGATTGCTGGAACACATACATAATTTAGGCCTACACTATCTCTTTCATTGAAAAGGTCCTCTTAGCAACAGATCACTTGGTGAATCCTGGGTTACTAGCTCCACGCTGAATCTAGACAGAGAGCTCTCGGTTGAATGGAACAACTACACACATCATCTAAAAGAGGCTGGCATCCACCTACATGAGCGACCGAACGCTCTAATCTGGACAGGAGGCGATAAATCAGGATTCATATCAGTCCGAAATATCTACAAAGCGATGACAGAGGAGATCTGGCCCATTCGAGATCAGACCTGGCGCACCCGCCTGTGGAAGTGGAATTGTCCGCTGAAACTAAAACTTTTTACTTGGCTATTGACAGAGAATAAAATCCTAGTCTTGGATATCCTTCAGAGCAGGGGTTGGTCAGGCCCAAACCGTTGCATTCTGTGTAAGGAGGAGAATGAAACTTCACACCACCTCTTTGTGAGCTGCTATTTTACCCGACAAGTCTGGCATCATGTCACAGCGTCTCTAAATATAACTAAATAGTGGCTTGGACCTTCGACGTACTCCTTCTTTAGTTCTTGGTGCTCAAAACACCAGCTCTACCCCTTGTTCCCAGCCACGGTCTGTTGGAATGTTTGGTTGACAAGGAATGCTGCCATCTTTGATGATAAACCCCCTTCGGTTAATTTGGTGACAAGCCTCATACTTTCTGCAGTCGGCCACCCTTCCCCACTCAACTATGCCCAGAAAGTCCGCATATCTTCTACAACCCTCCCCTTTGACAAAGCCATCGCCTGGTTCGACGGAGCAACTCAAATAGGTGGATCACTTTGCGGGGAAGGAGGCCACATTCATATCAGCTCTCATACCTCCTACAGATGGTCTCTCAATGGAGGACAAGGAACCAACACCAAAGCCGAACTTTTGGGGGCTTGGGCTTCCCTAATCCTGGCTCAGAGGCTGAACATCGAAGTCTTGCTACTTCTTGGAGATTCCAAAGTCATTATCGACTGGATAAATGACAAGGCTGACCTCCGATCAACAACTCTGGAATGCTGGAAAGAGCGAACCATCGAAGCCAAAAGTTTCTTCAAGAGCCTCTCTGCCTCTCATATCTACAGAGAAGAAAATGCCATCGCGGATCACCTATCAAAACTGGCATTATCTCGGCCTCTCGGTCTCATAACTATCTCCCGATGGGAGGACGGTAACGAAGCCCCCCCAACTCTGCTCAAAATATGATGTGGCAGACACTAGGACACCGAATCCACTATTGGCATTGTGCCTCTATTCTGTATCATTTTTTGTGCTACTCGGTGAATCATGGATTAGATATCAAACAGGCAGACCATACTTGAAAGTCATGACAGGCAGCAATCTGCTCTCAACACACCACCCGACGACACCTTTGTATCAAAGTTTATGGCTGTTAAATTTGTATTCCTTTGACAACCTGCGTGATGCATCCATTTTGTATTTTCTTGACATTTGCGCGCTGCATACAACACTTACATAGGCCCCTGTAGCAGTCACTTGATTGCTATTTTTGTAAAACCATTATATACTTTTGAATATAATAGTGCAACTTTTCCCGTGGAAAAAAGACTTGCTGACCTATTTAGTACAATATTACATCATAACATTGTCTTGTATCAAAAAATAAGATATGGAAAAATCATAATAAGTTTAGAACAGTGGTACTTTATCTGTGTGCGTTGTAACTCCATCTAGATTTTCCTCGAGGAAAAGCAACCCCGAGGAGTAATTTAGCGCCTGTTTTGATAGTTGATCAACAATATGGTTGAAGATTCTGTGCACATGAATGTATTTTACACTTTCAAATTGTTCTTGAAGAGCTTTTATTTTCTGCTGCCAAGGTCTGAGATAGATACAATTGAGGATTGAGACACCTTTAATCCAATCAATGGTAGCTCTGGAGTCTCCGACTATCATTAACCTGCTCAAAGAAAGAGTTTTAGCCAAATGTAAAAGTCCCCAAAGTCCTAAAAGTTCTGCTTTCATATTGTTTTCCTCTCTTCCTGCACAAAGAGCCTTGAAGTTGTGAACATTGTTGAGTTTAATATATAAACCAATGCCACACTTATTCCCCGAGGCAACCCCATCAAAGTAGTCGATTGGAGAATCATCAAAATATATAGGGCTTAGGATGTAATCCAACTTATCTGGCTTTAGTTATTCTTGGAATTCTTGAATTGATACAAGGATTTTTTTTACAATGGCCGAATTTTGTCTTTGCTAGTTTTCAAATAAGATCTTGTTCCTATATTTCCATATGCCCCATATCACCATGAAGGGGATGTGCCTCTTCTTTGGGTGTCTGAAAAACCAATTGAGAAGATTTCCTTCTAGTGTCTGGTCACCCCATTCCTCTTGGATCTTCAGATGATCAAGGATCTCTTTCCATAGAAATTTTGAAACTTTGCAGGAGTTGAATATGTGTTCTGTTGAGTCTTAGGCATTTAGGCATAAGCTACATGCAAACAGACTGATCTCCCATATGCACTGGTAATTTACCCCCGACAGTATGTTGTCCTTTAAGAATAACCATACAAACAATATAATTTTGCTTGGGATTTTTACCAGCCATATGGATTTGAAACACCACAGTTTCTCTTCCTTAAAGTTTGTGTAAAGAATGGATTGAAAAGAAGAGTTGACAAGTGCATAACCCGTTGAACGATTCCATGACCAGACCAAATGGTCGTTTGAATCCATGACCAGACCAAATGGTCGTTTGAATCGGATAAGAAGATGCCATTTGTTCGTAGGGCTATAACAAACCCGTTCCATTCTTTTGCAAGCAAACCATTTAGTTTTAAATGATTGGAGTCTAACCATACAGTCGAGGCAGCTGTAGCAGAGGGACGGGCTGCTTGGGCAAGAGTGTAGATGAAACACCTGTCATTACCTCCAATAAAAGCATCTAGGCCGATAGAAATTAAGTTTTCGTTTCCCATAGTCCATGCTAACCACCTTAAAATGATTGGAAAGGCTGACAATAGGGATCTCCAAATGATGGAATCAAATGGGAAGTGAAAATTATTTCTTTTGATCCAAGAAGGAACATTGACTCCTTTCAGATATTTCTTCCTTAGCACTATGCCCCATAGTCCGCCGCCAAAGAGGCCTCTCCAACAGGACTTCGCTGCTAGTGCTTGAGAAAACCACTAAATATTCCGTAAGCCCCAACCTTTGCATTCCTTTGGGAGAGAGATCGTTTTCCAGCTAGCTAGATGGAAACCATTTGTTTTCCTGGACCCTCACCAAATAAAGTTTGTGATGAGTTGTTTGATTCGATGCAAGGTTGTTGAATGCCTTTTTACTAAGCTAAGCTAGTAGACATGTATACTCTGTAGGACCGCCTTTGCAAGAACGACTCTGCCGCCAAGGGAAAGCCACCGGAAAGACCAACTTCCTATTCTCTTTTCTATCTTTTTGATTAGCCAAGACCAATCTGCCACTATGTAGTTGTTTTCCTTTAAAAAGTATCCTAGATACTTCATTCTATCATTGAACTCCTGGAAATGAATATTAAAAACTGAGCTCATATTTATAGCAAGATCCAGATTAATATTCTGGGCTATGAAGCATGATTTTTGGCAGTTTATAACCATGCCCGAGGCTTTGCAAAAGTGTCTTAGAATAGAGTGAAGAGTGGCCCACTCTTAAAAATTGGCATTCCCCAGGATGAGTACATCATCTACAAACATTAAGTGAGAAATAAAAGTGTCTACTGCTATTTTGATTCCTTTGAAAGAACCATTGGAGGTTTCCTTTTTGATCTGTCTACTTAGGCAGTCTATAACAAGCAGGAACAACAGAGGTGAGAGGGGACATCCCTGTCTTAGACCTAGATGAATTTTGAAAAAAGAGGTAAGGGAACCGTTAATGAGGACTGCCATACTGACATTTGTAACACAAGCCATAATCCATTGGGTGACATCCCACTTTAGCCCGATCTGGATAAGAACTAATCTCAGGAATTGCCAGTTGACTTTATCGTAAGACTTTTTTAAGTCTAGTTTCAGGATGACTGAGCTGAGTTTTTTTTATTTAACTATATGGAGCCTCTCCTGTGCTAGGCCAACAACATCATAAATCAACCTGTCTTTAAGGAAACCAAACTGCTCTTTAGTTATGCAGGAGGCTAGTTTATCTTTGATGCGATTTGCAATAATCTTTGAAATCACTTTGTATACAAAATTACATAAGGCTATATGCTTGAAATCATTGAAAGTTGTTGGTTTGCTCACTTTCAGAATAAGTGTGAAAAAGTAGCATTTAGAAAACCTGGAATGTAACCTTTATTTCTGGATTCCTCAACAGCTAAGAGGAGGTCCTTCCCCATAATATCGAAGAAAGAGGAAAATTTCTTGCGTCCACCCATCCGGGCCGAGACTCTTCTCTTTTGGAAATTATTGTTAAGTTATATTTATTTATAATTAGTATGTTAATTATACTCACAATTTATTCATCTAGTGATTTAGTATTATTATATTTGCTTTTAATAAAAAAAATTAAAATTTGTTAGTATATAAAATGAGAGTATATGTATTTGATATTAAAAATGTTGTGTAAACCATAATGATGAGCTAAGAGTAAAAGCATTTAGTCTATTAAAATTTTTCATAGTATCCAACAAAAAGTTATAACGAGTTATGGTGTCTAAGGCCAGATAGTAATAAACACCAATAAAATAGGTTAATTAAAGAGAATATTTAGATCATGAAGTTATTGGAACCAAACCTGTTGCGAGGGGGGTATTTGTCTTCAAGATTAGGCCCTAATCCTTCAACTATGGGGTTATGATCTACCACAATGGGCTTACATATGTGTTGGCCTTCTTGGGCTCTTTAGGGTGCTCTAGTTTAAAGATGGCCAAAATGAGAGTCAAAAACCTGTTGAACTGAAGGACCTCTAGGGTCCAAGTTAGGGGCCAACTCCTTTATCTTTCGTAATGATCTCTTACTGCTCAAACTACCCTATGTTAAGATTGAGGACCTCTTGAAGCTCTAGAGTGTGTAAAGTGCACATATGCGTTCCCTTCATGAGGCACTTGGCCCATGGTACATGGCACATATAGTAATCCATCAACTCGCACATGTGTGCCACTTCCATCTCCACTTTTCTTGCTAGCATTTGAATAGATAAATGTATATGGACATAAATTAAAGAACCATCATGCCAAGTAAAAGTTGTGTTGTGTTGTGCCTGGAAACACATGCATTCCTTGTTTTCCAAAGATGATATAAAATATCAATTTTAATTCATTGCCATGCTATGTAAAATTACATGGCCTATGGTAAAAAGTCTCAAAAGAGTTGGCATCCTAGTGATATTCGATAGGATCGATTGACAATTTAAGAGCTTATAATCCCATTTCCAAACAAATATGGCATATTAAAAGTATATGAAAAATACATTAAAAGGTTCTGTTTTTGACCCACAAAGGCAATGCGGGTTGGGGACCCATAAGTATTTCAGGTGTTGGCCAATAAAAAAGCGACCATGAAGTAATGACCAAGCAAAGTAAAACTTTCGGGGTTCTTGGTACATCTTCTAGATGGATTTCAATTGTTATAGCCATGTCTTCTCCTTTGATTTAGTCCTCTAAACTTTGTTAATTTTGGCATCCACCCTAGGCCCAAAAGACAATCACTTGTGTTAATTGGCCAACTTGTATTTCTTGAAGCATTTCTTTTCATTCCACCTCCAATCCTTCCACCAAGCTTGTAGCCCTAGAAAGTTGAGCTTCAAAAGTATTTTTTTTTTATAGGCTTTGAAATTTTTCTAAAATAATTCCATCAACATGTTGAGATTGAACTTGATTTTCAAAGTATCCCAAGTCTTCCAGTCTCTAGTTTGCATGTCATAAAGATCCATAGGGAATTGGATACCTTTCTTAAACAATCTCTTACCTAAGAACCATGGAACACTATAAGGAGAACATTATCTAGCGAAGGTTTTTAGTGTTACAAAATTTGACAAAATTTTCAAAGAATCGTCCACTACAACCTCCTCTATTGATTGCAGAGCTTTTAGCGGATGTTCCATATAACTAAATTTTTTTGGACAGGCAGAGGTTGTAGCATAGTTGTTTTTCTCGTCAAAACACATCAGTGCAGTATCGACAAATACACATTGGTGTGTTAATGTAATACAAATGCACCGATGCGTTAGTATAATACAGATGAATTGGCACATTAATATAATAATAAAAAATGCCCCGGTGCGTTTATAACTATTGCGCACCGGGTTTTCCTTTTTTTCATTATATGTAGAGCACCGATGCTCTTATAATTTCTATGCGTCAGTTTCATGTTGTTTGTGTTTGAAGCATTAATGCGTTTTAGGTTTTGTATGCCTTGGTGCATTTGATTTATAGTGAGCACCGATGCGATCAAGTTATCTTGATACCTAGTGCATTAAATATAACGTGTGCTCCGGTGGTTGTGTAATTAGTACGTACCGATGTCTGTTTTACAATGTGCATTGAAGGGTAGTGAAATTTCAAATATTCGAGGTGAGACGTCGATGCCGTTATTTTTACTAAGCACCGGTGCATATATTATAGTAAAGGCACCGATGAAAAAATAATATTTAGAATCCCGGTGCGTATAATAAACTTAACGCACCAGTACAATTATTTTTAGTGCTACAATGTATATTTTCAACATGAGCACCGTACAATTTTGAAACGATAAATATTATTCTACATTATATTGTTTATGAAATGATGCATTTTCTCAATAGTTCGTACTGGTGTGTTATTATAATTAATGTGCACCGATGCATATGACTCCTCAAAATGCACCACTATCACTATCAAGTTGTATTCTTATAAGCTATATACTTTAGATCTAAATTCACATACATAATTTGCAACTATAGTGATCTATGATCCCTTACCCTTACATGTGTTGTCACAAATTTTGTATGGTCCTTTATGGGCCTTTTCAATGACATGAAGGTAGAGTCGAGTATTGAAGACATTGAAACTTTGAAATTCTTTGGGTGTGTTGTACATGATATTTTTCCAAACTTAAAGCTATACATGATATTCAAGTTTATTTATTTTGACTTATTGAGGAGTCGAGGATTTCAATCAATCACTTATGATAGAGTTATTTATAAATTTTATTTATATATATAATTTATATATATAATTTATCAGAGAATTTAGTAGATTCTTTGTATGCAGTTGTATTTTTATGGACCAATATTAATCTTGTCGCAAAATCCTTATATAGATTTTTCCATAGGTGATTATTTCCTCATTGCCTTGATATGGTTTAATTTTATGAAATTTCTTTATAAAATTTTCATAATTCAAAAAAGGTATATGTGTAAATATGAAAATTTCATTTAAATTAAGGTTGTTGAGATAGATATTGTGGTCTTTTTAAACTTCAAGAATTATGAGTTAAAGGAGGTCAATGCTATCTAAAATCATGATCTTTGTTTCGTACCTTTTTATAGTGTTTTATATTGGAAAAGGTGATAATAAAGAAACTTCTAGAGATTTTTTTTATCATATATGATGTGGCTTAGTGGTAAACAATCTATTCGATACGTGGTGTAATGATAGCCACAACCCATTGAATTTTCATAACAAAACATTGTCTTTGTGATGAGTGATTTTCCTGCTAATCGTTGGTGGCTAAATTTGTAACTTTGGGATGTCTTTTGATTTCTACACAATTAATGCTCCAAACTAAAGAGTCTTCAGATCCAAAGGGAGAAGATGATTTGTTCTCCATTGTATCTTTGGGAAAATGAGGATTCAAAGATTTATTGTTGGTGGTCCCTCCAAAGAGGGACACTTTTGGATCCTTTGAGGAAGAGATAATTTCTATGCTATTAACCTCTCCACATAGATGTAGTACTAGGAACATGGTTGATTTTTTTCTAAATGTTATACTTAGCTTAGGTATAGCTATTTTTTAGCAACTTTCCAAAAATATCAATGCCTGATGGTTGGCTGAGAGTTTCTCCTTTCCTTGGGTCTAACCTTCATGTTGCTCACAATGTTCAAGCTCCCATATTCAAGATAATAATATTCTCCTAAAGGGTTTTCACAAAGCTCTGTTGCCTCTTGTTGTAAGTATTCCATCAAATATATAGTTGAGATTACTTAACCTTTAACACTTTACCACTTCGATCTCAATATTGTCAAGCAATACATTTTGATTCTTAAAATTTAAACTACTCACCATTTTTTTCAAATTACAAAACCCTGGATACTCCTAAAACTACCATCATTACAAAAATAACACCCATATTATTAGATACAATCCACTCCCTTATGATGGCATAAACCCACTTATAAAAAGAATCTCATCTTTCTATTTCCTTTTTAAATAATCTTTGAAACACATTACATTCTAAACATGGCCATTAAAACTAAGATTTGCCAGCCATTAAAGCTAAGATCTACCCAATAAAAGAGAATAAACATAAGCATTTTGGCATTTATGCTTTACATCAAAGTAAGACAAAGCTCCATCTAAAATCTTATCACCCATTAAAACGGGCACGAGTACTTTGCATTGAAGTAGAACAAAGTTCCATCAAGAATCTCATCATTCACTACAATGAAAACTAGTAGTGATACTTTTTATTAAATCTTAGAGTGATTTGATGTCAAGGCCTCCTCTTCTAAGGGAAAAAAGTTGTTCGTTATCAAACTTTAAAACATTTAAAATTTTATCACGCACTACAATGAAAGCTAGTAGTGATATTTTTTTATTAAATCTGAGAGTGATATCACATCTTTGAGAATTCTAATACATATGGAGCCTTTTATCTATAATGCATACAAAAATGTATGCACATAGAGCCTTTTATCCATGATGCATACAAAATATATATATATATAGAAGTGAAGGAAAAAAATTGCAATTTATCCAACTTTAAAATACTAAAAAAAATGTTATTATTTACTAGAAAAGAGTTTTGTTAAATTAACAATTTTTTTTATCAATAAAAATTAATTTGATGAAATTAACCACAACTTCTTTTGTGTTAAAAAGTTTTGTTAATAAAAAATCTTAACTATTTTTGATAATAAAAACAAAAATAATGGTTAATGATCGTTAAAGCAAACAATATATAATATTTAAATGGAAATTCAAAGCAATATCTAATAATATAATAATTGTAAGAAGTCAAAAGCATTAATGCTAAAGATGAATATAGTTATGTATTTTCAAGCTTTAATGCCAGACTCTCGATTTTGATTTTTAGTTGGTAAAGTAGGTTAACAACCTCGAGGATGAATAAGTTTTCAGGATTTTAATTTGAAGTTTGGTAACGTTTTGGAGGTTAACGAATTTTAATTTTTTAAATTTATTTGATTTAATTTTTTAAATTTATTTGATATATTAAAAGTAAATTATTTTATTAAATTAAAAAATTATTATTAAATTATATTTATTTATAATTAGTATGTTAATTCACAATTTATTCATCTAGTGATTTAGTATTATTATATTTGTTTTTAATAAAAAAATTTAAAATTTTGTTAGTATATAAAATGAGAATATATGTATTTGATATTAAAAATGTTGTGTAAACCATAACGATGAGTTAAGAGCAAAAACATTTAGTTTATTAAAATTTGTCATAGTATCCAACAAAAAGTTATAATGAGTTACGATGTCTAAGGCCAAATAGCAATAAACATAAGTAAAATATGTTAGTTTATTAAAGTGAATATTCAGATCAGGAAGCTATTGGAACCAAAACTATTGCAAGGGGGGTATTTGTCTTCAAGATTAGGCCCTAATCTTTCAACTACGGGGTTATGATCTACCACAATGGGCTTACATATGTGTTGGCCTTCTTGGGCTCTTTAGGGTGCTCTAGTTTAAAGATGGCCAAAATGAGAGTCAAAAACTTGTTGCACTGAAGGACCTCTAGGGTCCAAGTTAGGGGCCAACTCCTTTATCTTTTGTAATGATCTCTTACTGCTCAACCTACCCTATGTTGAGATTGATGACTGCTTGAAGCTCTAGAGTATGTAAAGTGCACATATGTGTTCCGTTCATGAGGCACTTGGCCCATGGTACATGACACGTCTAGTAATCCATCAACTCACACATGTGTGCCACTTCCATCTACACCTTTTTTGCTAGCATCTGAATAGATAGATGTAGATGGACACAAATTAAAGAACCATCATGCCAAGTAAAAGTTGTGTTGTGTTGTGCCTGGAAACACATGCATTCCTTGTTTCCCAAAGATGATATAAAATATCAATTTTAATTCATTGCCATGCTATGTGAAATAACATGGCCTATGGTTAAAAGTCTCAAAAGAGTTGGCATCCTAGTGATATTTGATAGGAGCAATTGACAATCTAAGAGCTTATAATCCCATTTCCACACAAATATGGCATATTAAAAGTATATGAAAAATACATTAAAGGGTTCTGTTTTTGACCCACAAAGGCAATGTGGGTTGGGGAGCCCTAAGTATTTCAAGTGTTGGCCAATAAAAACACGACCATGAAGTAATGACCAAGCAAAGTAAACCTATTGGGGTTCTTGACACATCTTCTAGATGGATTTCAATTGTTATAGCCATGTCTTCTCCTTTGATTTAGTCCTCTAAACTCTGTTAATTTTGGCATCCACCCTAGGAACAAAAGACAATCACTTGTGTCAATTGGTCAACTTGTATTTCTTGAAGCATTTCTTTTCATTCCACCTCCAATCCTTCCACCAAGCTTGTAGCCCTAGAAAGTCAAGCTTCAAAAGGATTTTTGTTTTAATAGGCTTTGAACTTTTTCTAAAATAATTCTATCAACATGTTGAGATTGAACTTGATTTTCAAAGTATCCCAAGTCTTCCAATCTCTAGTTTGTATGTCATAAAGATCCATAGGGAATTGGATACCTTTCTTAAACAATCTCTTACCTAAGAACCATGGAACACTATAAGGAGAACA